>PJEM01006230.1:0-114717 GCA_004023845.1 Helogale parvula
GGGGGGGGGGGGGGGGCGGGGCAACCTGCGTGCGTACACTCTGGGAGGGCGAAAGAGCTGGTTTGGGCCTCACGGGGACTCTTGGCATCCACTTTGGTGGGAGAAGGTCGCCTAGGAAGAGAACGACGGTGAGTGGGTGTCGAGGCCCAATAAAACAGTAGTCTGCCCAGAAAAGCATGGTGGACTCCGTGTAAAAACACGGAGACATGGCTGACCAGCGAACACAGCTCTTCTACTACAGCGACACAGGTGTCTGCAGCCATGCGGGCCGGGCGGCAGGCCTCCACAGGCCTCACACGGCTTAGGGACTGGGAGCTCGGGCTGAGGCCCCTGGGGCATTGGCGCTCAAGAACTCTGGCTGGGTAACCGTCCTGGGCCGTCTTCAGGACCTCCTGAAGCAAGGCTTCATCCCGGAAATGGGAGACGGCAGCAGGGTTCTGCGTGGGGACCCTGCGGGGGCGTCTTTCTGGTCCCTCCAGGCCAGCTTCACGCTGGAGACAGGCTGCCCGCAGCAGCGTGCTCCTGCGCAAGCGCGGGGATCCAGGGTGCTTTGCGCTGCCTGCCAAGTGCGGGATCTCGTTCTCCCTGGAGGCCTTCGAGGACTCCGGTGTGCGCGCTAACCCAGGCCTAAGTCCTTCACCTCCTCCGTGTAGTTGCTCAGCCCCGCGGCCGGCCCACATGCTCAGGCAAGGACAGCACACAAGGTGCGGACCCGCTTCTCTCTGTCACTTCCTCCCAGGCTTTCATGTCTTTCTGCTTTTCACTCATTTAAGCGGCTACACTATGCCAGGCCTCTTGCTCTTCTTGCCTGGCTTGCCCCGTGCAGCCTCGCGTAAAGATTGAGGGAGATTAAGTGTAAATTTGATTCATCAAACTTTAAATGCAATGATCATGTCTTAATTTAGTGTTTTATCTGAGTTCTGGGGAGGAGGACTTTTGGCTTTAATTATAAGTTGAACTATTTTTACAGGTCTTATATAAAGAGACAGTTCATAGCAATTTGCATATTTGGTAGTTTATAAAATTAAAAACTCCATATTTTAATAGTTCTGTATCGTTTTTTTCTTTAATTTTATTTTAGTTATGCAGATTTAATTCATTTTGAGACATAATAAGACTAACACTTATGAACACAAAAAGATTTTGGATAACAATTTAAAACGTTATTCTTAAATATCAGTGTTTATCATCGTAGAAAATTTAAACTTATTTTTGTTTTCATGTTAAGAAATACTGTATAGGATAGGTAGAAAAAGACTTCCTTATTTAAAAATATTGATAAATTAATGTTTGTCATGATACTGAACTACCAAATGTCTTAAATTCATTTATAGAATGATATTGTTTTATACATTTTTATTTTGTTTAATAGGATAATTTGCATAATTTCTTCTTCTACTGAGGTCCCCCAACAACCAAATTTAGAAAATTGTGAAAGGATGAGATGCTATATGTTAATTAAATCAAGACATATTTATTCAAGTTATTAAATATATTTAATTATATATATATATTTAATTTATTTAATGTTAATTAAGTACATATTTTATTAATAGAAATAATTTTCTCTCATGAATAAACTTATATGTAGCATATATTCAGTGGTTCTTTTTCTCCTCTGTTATGTAATTTTAGACTCAAATTTTTAATAAAAAGTATACGTTAAAAATGTATTCATGTCTAAATAGTAAAATATTGCCCAATATGGACAATGCTTAAATAAAATTATAAACACATGACACAACATTTGTAATATATAAAGTTAAGGAGTACATATTTATGCAACATGAGGTAGCATTTAATAATGTCCAAGAGGAGCACATCATTATACATATTTGTGAATCATTTCAAATCCTGCTCATTCCAAAACATTTTTGTGATTTTACCGACATCATCTACCAATAATTTACAATAGAATTTACTATGTATGGGTATTTTTTAGTTTTATTCATTATTATCTGATTTTATAATATCAATGAAATTTGTCATGTTATATATATTTATTTACATTTATGCAGTATTTCATTTAATGAACAAAAATAATTATCACTAAAATATTGAAGAACTTCAACCACTTAAATAACCTTACATAGGTATATATTTTCAAAATATTTTCCCAAGGCTATAGTTTTACTTTAGTAACCTCACTATAATTATAATAGTAAATGTACACCTTGACATTACACATTTATGTGATAAAATTTCTTTTATGAGAGAAATTTTTCTACTTTATGAGTATGTTAATGAAAAGTAAAAATATCTGAACAGATATGTATAAATAATTCATAATGCAGTCATGCCTATGAATAAAATATAAATTCAGAATATTTTCAATCATAATATTTTACTTTCAAAATTAGAATATGGTATATTATTCAGCAAAGCTTCACTAATGTAATGATATAGAAATTTTTCACAGTATTTTTACATACTTTTGGAAATCAGAGATACACAGTAGGGAAATTCTATTGGCATTACATTTTTGCATTTAAACTCCCAAGATAGGTTATTACCTCACAAACAGTGCCATTTCACCTAAATACTTCACCCTATTTGATTACTAACCATTTATAATTGAGTATGGTTAATTTCTTTCTTTTCTTTCATAAAATTATGGTTCATTTCCTTTCTATGAAAAGCAAATAAATACAAGAGTTTAAAGAAAATATATGATTTGGGAAACAAATCATATATTTGGAATCAAAGAAACCTGTTCTAAAAATCAGGCCACTGAATACTTAAAAATAATGCAAATGTCCATATGTAATGTGGCTTTTCAAATTCTGAATTCTTCAGAACTTATAAAAGGTATCTGTATGGAAGAAAGACCAAAAGTGATGCAAAGACAAAATTTGGTAAACAATCACAGAATTCAAATTACTAAGTTCAGCTATTATTGCTTTAATTTATCCCTAATACAAGGATCTTGCCAGGTTGAGTGTCTGACTTCAACTCAGGTTATGATATTATGGTTCGTGAATTCAAGCCCCACGTCGGGCTCTGTGCTTACAGCTCAGACAGACCCTGAAGCCTGCTTCGGATTCTATGTCTCCATCTCTTCTGCCCCTACCTCACTCACACTCTGTCTCTCTATCTCTCTCAAAATTAAATATACCATTAAAATACTTAAAAAAAATAAAATAAAATGTTAGTGAAGAATAAAAAATTGTTTGGAATCTGCCTTGATGGCTTTAATAGTAGAAACTTTCCATAAATAGGGCATTGTGTTTGTTGTTTCTCATCCAGAAGTTTGATTCTATGGTGGCAATATTTTGCAAAGTCAAAGGATTAGGAATAAAGCCTTAAGGTACAAATAACTCTCTTCAAGGGAAAAGCATTAACCTTTGGTCCACAGCACCTGTTAAAACAGATATAATATTAGTTGATGATTAATTATGATGTAGTAAGATAGAAACTCTGATGAACTAAGAGTTCATAAAAGATGTCATATATTCAGAGTATTTTGGACAATTTCCAGTTTGAAGTATTGTTTGTAACCTCAGTTGATATCCTACTTGAGTTAGTTTCTATAAGGATTAATAAACCTAAAAGAGTGATTTTAATTGTGATGACACTTTCCGATGATGAACTAGTCCATTAAAATCATATTGAGTGAGATTACAGGTAAAGTTCTTAGCTGTTGGTTAATTCTCAAGCAAAGATAAAAATATGTAATGCCAAATAACCTGCTATGATTTAAAGTGACAATATAAAACACTAGTCAGTGACATGTGAAACTGTTAAGAGCTCTTCATGGGGACTGGGCTTGATGTCTAGCCCAGTAATATCTTTTTAATTTGGAAGAATATTTAGAATAAAATTCTAGGAAAGTATTTTTTCCTTTTTTGTAGTGGTAAATTCATTCAACACTAAGGCATTTAACATTACAGTTTGCTTTAATTTTCATTTCCCCTAGTAAGAAGGCAATGGGTTAAAAAAGTTGTATCATTAGCTCCTAAATACTAATTTCCTAGATAGACCATCATTTGTCAATGATAAAGTAGTTCACATTGATAGAAATTGATATAAATATATTGGACATCAATATTCATGATATATAGAATGGAGTTCTAATATATAGATTAAACTATTTCTCATCCATGAAGAAGTGCATATCCCCTAAATGACCCATAATATGGACAGTCTTATTAATTGCCTTATTAATCAATTTTATAAATTTACTATTGTAATTCATTTTTTATTTTTATTATAATGTTTATAGTGCACTGGTACATAATGCATAGGATAAGTATGCATAGAATAAGTATATCTATAAGTAAAACTACAGATTCTGAAGCGGTAGTTTATTCATAAATTTTAATACACTGTTTAAACTTTCAAAATATTTTCCTCCTAGAGCATTGATTTCTTCATCTAAAAATGACACTACTCCTACTATATAGGAATATTTTAAGACAACCTTTCCTATTTTACAAACCACAAGATTTTACAACAGTGTAAGTGAAGCCCATGAAAGAAATGACACAAAAGGAAACAAAGGGAAACAATTGCCTTAATGGGCAATGTTCATTGAATTCAATTACAAATACCTGATGAGCTACATCAATGTTTCAGTCTTAACACAAAAACTAATTAAAATGTATATAGAGACTTTCATCTGCCACCATCATTGTAGAGATCTGGTTGAAGTGTTGCTAGTACTCTTTCCCTGAAAAAAGGATAGAACAAACATTAAATTCATCAACAGATGAATAGATAAAGAAAGTGCTACAAATATTATATATTATATATGACATATAGTTATATGTATATACTATTCAACCATGTAAAAAGAGGAAATTCTGCCGTTTTTGACAACATGGATAGACCTTGAAGACATCATGCTTAATAAAATAAGTCAGACATAATTTGAGTCTCAGACTCAAAATTTATTTTTCAAATAAAACTACAGTAATCAAGACAGTATTTAGGAAGCACTAAGGAGTTTTTCTTCATTCTTCACAGTGAGAAGCAAGTGGGAATCCTGGAGGTGAATCTCCTGAAAGCCTGTAGGCCCTCCTAACACTGGGATTCCCAGAGATTTTAACTCTCAAGATACTCCCCACGGAGCTGCTAGCAGTTCTTCAAGCACACTGTAAGTGTGCCTACTGATATTGGCACCAGCAAGGCTCTTGCCCCTGGTAAGTTGTTATTCTCTGTGATTCTCTATGTCTGCCCTTCTGTCTAGTTTAGGGTGCAGCAGCTTGCCCTGTGGCCCTATTTCTCCACTGGCTCTTTAAAACGACTGTTTTACAGCTTGTTTAGCTTGATTTTATTTTAAGGACTGAGTGCTAACTTCCACACTATTCACGTGAGGGCAGAAATTTATATTTGTATGTTTTAGAAACAAAGTAGTCTGAGATTTAAATTTTTTATATGTTGTTCTAAGGAAAATATTTTTCACTGTATCTGACAAAAGCTAATGATTGAAGCCTGACTGACTTGGTAATATATATATATCACATTTATATCATATAACATATATATCACATATATATCACATTTATATCTAAAAAAAAAGGTGTACAATGTGGAGAGTGCTGCTTTAGTTTGTTGACCATCTGGTAAACTGAATCTGTCTAATTTGCTGACTCATTTTAAATTTGTTTAAACTATTTATTCTATACAAGTTCAAATGGACTATTGATCTTGCTTCAGATTTTTCTTCTGTGTGTACACAATAATCCTAAATCCTAAAATAATCTTCCCATACTTTATGTCTCTGCCTCAATATTTTTTATTTACCCTCAAAGTATTCCATTTTAGTTTTTAATGTGTAAAGATTAAATTGAAATTCTTAGGTAGGAATGAAGCAGAACATTCAATTCTTGACTTTATCTCCAAGATAACTGTGCTATTCTCAGTTCATTGTTCCTATGATTCTCTCTTTATATTACCTCCATATATGGAAACATAGACAAGCACATCAGTAAATCTCTGGAGTTGCAGCCATATTCTTCCTTGTCTTGATTTTATGGCAGCAGCTGTATTTCATCATGATAATTAAAGTCAATTATCCCTAAGAATGTAGGAACAACTTTTTTTTTTTTTTTGCCTGGCACAAACATTCCAAGGTGACCAGACAACAGATATAGGTTTGGTTGAACCCCTACTGTATTTCCAGGGAGAAAAGCTGTCCCCCAGGAAATCAACACCAAGAAATCAAATAAAAAACTTTTTAATAGAGGTGAAAATGTGGGTTTATGATAAATTCCTCAGAGTGTCACTGAGAGGAGCTATCATAACTCCCATTCCTTGCTTCTAGGCCAATAATGTTGAAATACTCTATATGTAGCTCACACCAGTATACTGAGCTAACCTAGCTGTTAAATGGGAACTAGTATTTCTTTCTTTGATATCTTTCTGGTCTTAGGCAGCCATCTGCTAAGTGAGAGAGATAACATCAATGCAATAGCGATCGGGAACAAGTGGATCTAGGACACCTATTTATATAATATATTTTTGACTTTTCCAATCACCTAAGCTATACCAAACGACACCATTTCTGTTGTACGATAGATTGGTGTTGAGTCACTCAAACTTATTATCTGGTGTTTGGAAAATAAACATTTATCATGAGTACCTCTAAGCCCCTTAGTCATCTAATATTTTAAGGCTTATGCCAGGGTCTTAGAGTCTATGATACCTATATAAACTGTTTTTCAATTGAAGAATAACTCTTCATTGCACAAAACATGGCTTTGCACATCTGGTTATTTATCTAAAGAAAATGAAAACAATACGTTGAAAATATGAATGCACTTCCATGTTCTTTATATTATTACTATATTATTTATAGTATACTATATTATTTATAGTAGTTAAGATATGGAAATAGCCCAAGTGTCCATGGATAGATAAATGGATAAAGAAACAGCCACAAAAAAGAATAAAAATTTGCTATTTGCAACAGCATGGATGGACCTTGAGTCATTATACTAAGTGAAATAAGTGAATCAGAGAAAGGCAAACATCATATGATCTCATATATTTGTTGTTGAATCTGAAAACAAAAACAACAACAACAAAAGACAAGCTCATAAATAAGAGAATAGATTGGTGATTGCCAGAGGTGGGGAATGGAGGGTGTGGGGATGGGATGAGGGATATAAGTGAGAGGGTAAAATGGTGAAGGTGGTCAAGAGGTACAAATTTCCGGTTATAAAATAATGGAGATGAAATATACAGCATGGTAACTAAATTAATAATATACTATATTGCACATTTGAAATTCAGTAAAAGAGTATATCCTAAAAGGTCTCACACAAGAAGTAAAACTTTTTTGCATGTATGATGACAAATGTTAACTGGACTTATTGTGATGATTATTTTGTAATGTATACCAATATCAATTTTTTGTTTTGTTTTTATTTATTTATTTTGAGAGACAGAGAGAGAGCACACATGCAAACTAGGGAGGGGCAAAAACAGAGGGAAAGAGAATCCCAAGCAGGCTCTGAACTAACAGTGGAGGCTTGAACTCAGGAACCATGAAATCATGACCTAAGCCAAAATCAAGAGTTGGATGCTTAACAGACTGAAATAAAATAATTAAGCTTGTCAGAATTTGCCATTGAAAGCATTATTGGCCTGAGATTTTTTATCAGAATATTTTTAACTCAACTAAATTTCTTCATGAAATGTGGATATAGATAGATATAAATATAGATATGCTAAGTTTACCTGTGATTTTGGGTAAATAAGTGGATTTAAGCAAAATTGTTTGATTTATAAGCATGAAGTTTTTCATAATCTGCTCTTGTTATCGTTTGTCTATATAATTTAGTTATATTCCCTCTTTCATTTCTGGTATTGGTAGTTTTTGTCCTCTTTCTTGTTGTCAAATTTTTCAACCTTTTAAATAACCTGCATTTAATGCTCTTTATGTTTTTCTGTATTTTTCAGTTTGGAATTTTATTGTTTTTTTCTTGCCATTATTTTTAGTTTTTCTCACTTAATTTGGCTTAGTTTTCTAAAATAATAAAGGGTAAATTTCTGTTGTCTTTTCCTGTGTATATATGTTTCTTTAGTACCTTGAGAAATAGGTTAAAATGTTGAAGACAGGACTTGGATATATATAAGTTATCTGGCAAAATATCACCATAAAATAGAATCATACTGAACTTTCCCATTCTTCCTTAATTTATGTATCTTTATATACATAGCTTAATCAGTATGGAATTAAGAGCTGTGTTTTACATGATTTTGGTCAGTGTTTCTCAACCTTTGCTAAATAGTTTTTAGATATTTTGAAAATTAATATAATTAGTGAAGATCAGTTTAATCAGGGCATAGGTGAGACCCAGGGATCATAATTACTTAAGGCTCTCCAGGTGATTCCAATATGCAACAATTCTCATAAAATCTAACAAAGATCCTACATTCTCTCAGTGAAATAAGTATGTATGTGTATTCATCAGACAACTAAGTTTTTAAATGTGGTTTTATAACTAAAAATGTATGTTGTCAGTTAATTTATATTTCTGCTATGGGTTTTGATATGCCAATTATTCTCTGACTTTAGTGAGAACTCATTATTTATAAAACAGTAGTATGGCAGCCTCATACAGCTACTCTGGTATGATGAACGTCTGCCTGGACCAAATACAGTTCTCAAAGGATTTTTTTCCATGCTTCTACCTCTATTCTGAGGCTAATCTGTGAAAAGTAGAGATAATGAAGATCAGCATTATTTATAGGCAATGGTTGTTCTGATATAAAATATATTATACAACCTCACTAGATGTTTTAAACAATCAGGAAAACAAGAAGGAGTGCCTAGGTGGCTCAATGTGTTAAGCCTCCAATTTTGGCTCAGGGCAGAATGTCATGGTTCTTGAGTTTGAGCCCTTCATCCTGCTTGGGTTTCTCTCTTTCTCCCTCTCTCTCTCCACCCCTCCTTCTCTCTCTCTCTCCCTCTCTCTCTCTCTCTCCCTCTCTCCCTCTCTCTCTCTCTCTTTGAAAATAAATAAACTTGAAAAAAGAAAACAGGGTAGAAATAATTAAATTCAAGTAAAGGAGAAGCACATATGAGAACTTTTGAGGAACTCACTTTTTAAATTTATTTTTTCTTATGTGAGAGAAAGAAAAAGGAGAACAAATATTTGGCTGAAAGAAACCGAGAAAATGACCCAGTGCAAATTAAGGATTTTCTCAGGTTAACATTTTATTCTCAGTTGCCTTATGCCTACTTTTTCCTTTTTCATTATTTTGTTTTGTTTTGGTTTTTATTGTATTTTATTTGAATTTCTATGGTCTTTGAACATATTATGTATCTGAGGTTCAATTCTCATTATATGGAACCTCAGTTTCTTCCCTGGAGTCTCCCAAATGAAGCAAGAAAAATGAATATACTTCTGCCTTCTTAAGATCCTAACAAACTTTCCCAATAAATGTAATATGTACTCAATGACTTCCTGTAAAAATGAAATCTCTATTAATTGTTGACAGAAAATTTTTTAAAAGCCTAAATATAATCTTACTGTTACAAATCCATCCACCCTACATACAAAATCAAGATTTACATGTGAGACACTAAGTTATCTTATAACTGATATAGACATTGAAAGGAACAGTAAATGAGCAAGGTATATTGATGGACTACATCAAACCTACCCTATGATTAGGTACTTTGAGTTTTAAACTTCAAATAGAACATCTACTTTTTTAAGTTAAGAGTATTCATATTTTTCTATGTGCTATATCAGCATTCTGTTCTATACATGAAACATAACATAATATTGCATTTGTGCATCTAGAATAACAGTCATATAATGAAGGGAGTTTATGAATTGAAATTTTGTCTTTATGACTGGTGGACAGGAATGAGTTTGATAATTTTTCTTTGATAAATTAATATATTTCTTCCAATAGATTTTGCCTAATTAAATGATTTATATATAATATTTTGGGGATTCTAATGTATACAATATTTGAACTAATATTTGATCAATAGTATTTTTCCACCTAATTAAAAAATCTGTTTATATCATACATTAGAAAAGATTGCACTAACTCCAGTGACATCAGTTATTGATTTGAACATTTTGCTCTGAAATTATACAACTGAAAGGGGCCATGTCTTTATGTCTCTGAGCTGGTGACCTCATTGATTTTTGTCTGACATCTGAAATATATGTGTGCCATTCTGTTACATTCCTCTTTCCTATCTTAATTCCCAAGGATGTATGCTTTCTTCTTATAAAAGGCTATCTCAACCATTCCCATTTAGTAAAACAAGGTGAGTTCAATATCACATTTACAAAGACTAGCAAGTATTCTGTTTTGTAATTGTTGCCAATTTCTCTTTTAGGTAGTGACCATAAATTCTGCCTTATATAGTGGAAATATAAATAGTAGAGTGTGTAGGATAAAACAGCAGCATGAGGTTTCCCAGACAGGGCAGGAAGTGAACATGAGTGAGAGTTTGGGATTGAAGAAATGATACGGAGCTAATCACAACTGGAGGCAAGACCTTGTGGTTAGCTAATGTACGTAAAGATACATATGTTAGTAGGTCCTGAAGGAAGAAATATACTAGTGACATTGGACAGAAGAAACCCCAGCATCTGATGGCTGGTTTTATATGCAGCTAAAGAAATGGGAAGGGCAAAGTTACTTTTTGGTTTTTGTTTTGTTTTCTTTTTATTTTAGAGAGACAGAATAAGAGTGGGCGAGAGGGAAGGAAAGAGGAGAGAGAGAAAGAGAGAAAGAGATTGAGAATCTCAAACAGGCTCCATGCTGAGCCTGGAGCCCAATGTGGGGCTCAATCCCATGACCCTGGGATCACAACCTGAGTGCAAAATTAGTCAGAAACTCAATGGGCTGAGTCACCCAGGAGCCCTTGTTTGTTTCTTAATTCTTGTGTTTGGCTTTCTTTCCTTAGTCTATCCCTGAAGGTTAGATTGGTGTCTCTCAAGAGTCTGTTTGTAATCTATTTCTCTCTTTTCTCAATGTGCCGTCAACAGGCAATTCCAGGTGCCCTTCTGTTTTGCTATTATCTGTGTGCTCATATTTCCATGTTTGTATTTCTAACCCAGATATCATATTGAGTGCTAACAAACTTAACCTAATTAGTGATCTTCTGTACTTAGATTTCTTAAGGGACCTCCAGTTCAACACTAAAAGGTATTCATTACTTATTCTCCAAATCTAATATTTCTTCAATATTGGTTTTTCAACATTTAGCATTAGTATCCATTAAGGATAAAGGAAAACTATTAACACATTGATATGGAAATTTTTCATTTTTATATATTTGCATGTTTTTGTACACATGCCAATTTTTGAAGTTATTATAAACCAACCATGAAGGTATCCCTTATATAGGAAAAAATAAGGGCCTAAAATATTAAAATGATATTGCAATGAAGACTAGAAATAGTAGACAGACAACAAATAACTCACATAATCATGTACATATTTGGTCACCTATAATACCTTTCAACAAGATTGATTCAGATTTTAAAAAATAAAATTCCTATTCCATACTATTGTTTTAGTTATTCTTAATAACTATAACCTTTAACATGATTCTAATCTTGGTTCAAATATTTTTCACTGGCAGTATTCTGATATTTTACCTAATATTAAACATTTTATAAAAATTTCACATTTTTAAGACTCTCTTGGTCACTAGCTTTTCAATTGCAGTTCAACACATATTAGTGTTTGAGGATTCAGATTCACATTGTGATCTCCCTATAAGGAGAGAAAAGAGTGTTTGTTTTATGACAGGTAATTAACAGCCTTAGTAGTGAAATGTTCTGGAGATATTTAAAAAGACATGGAAAACAAGCATGGGGAAAATTGCTTTTAAAGGAAATCACAAAAAAGTCTTCTCTATAGTTCAAGTGTTCATACAGATAGTCTTTTTTAACATATGAAGTCAAATCCTGGTTCTGTTTATAGTGCCAATGCTGCTCATGATGTAATGTATGTTCTAACTTCTGAAAACTGCAAACTATATAGTCTTTGTTCACTGTAGTCTGATATATGATAAGACACCGTTTATCTTACTTTTGTGTATATGAAATTCAGCAATGATGTTGCTTTATTTTTTTCAAAACGTTTCCAAGGTGTTTCATAGAAAATAATTATATAGGGGAAAAAAGATAGCTTATAAAGTATTAAGATAATTCTGAGTCTATCCATGACCATCTAAATAAGACAATTTTTAAGTCAATTAAAATTTTAAATATTCTTTAGAAGTTACTCAGTAAGGGGCACCTGGGTGGCTCAGTCAGTTAAACATCCATCTTTGGCTCAGGTCATGATCTCATTGTTTGTGATTCAAGCCCCATCTTGGGCTCTCTGCTGACAGCTAGCTCAGAGCCTGGAGCCTGTCTTCAGATTCTATCGCCCTCTCTCTCTGTCAGTCCTCTGCTCATGCTCGCACTCTCTCTCTCTCTCTCTCTTTTTCTCTCTCTCTCTCTCTCTCAAAAATAAGTAAAACATAAAAAAATAAATTAAAAAAAGAAGCTACTCAGTAAGCTCAAAGTTTGAGCTACCATTTATGTCATTAGAGGTTATAAGTACTGAAAAATAAAACACAAATTAGGGAAAATATCAGTTGAATTTCATACACAGTTGGATGCAACTGCATCTTCTATTTTAAATGATCATATCCATTATTAAATTGTTGGTATTTAGAATAAATTTTAATCTTTGGATTATTAAATATATATAAACTATTTTAAATCTATCTTTCATTTATGAAAAACTAGCTTAGTATCTGACTATATCCTACTAACCTATGAAATGAATTCAGTGTGATTCAAAAAGAAGACAAAAACCAGTACAACATGTATTCATATTTTAGTGTGGATTCTAAACTAAAATATGATCATTAATCTATATTTCCACAGAATTTGGGTACTTCTCAATCTAGTGCATTGTGATTTCATATGGAAATAATTATAATGCAATAATTATGGGATCAGTTTCTATTATTGCTCTTACTGTGGGTGAGAAACTTCCTTTTATACTATATTTTCCTCAGGGGTGAGAAAATTCTTTGTACTGTATCCTCTCATGCCATGTTTCATGCTGGTCACAACTTTCATTTCAAGGTTTATGTGCTTTTCTTTTACCCTCACAATTGAGATGAAAATTACAGAGAAATAGCAATAATGATATGCCATATGTTTACACATGTCTATTTTAAAAGCTTGTTCCAAAATTCTTCCTTCTCTTTGATAATCATTTCTATTATATAGTACATTGTTATAGTCTTCACATTTAAATCATAACCCCCATCTGAAAGAGTGTTTCTCTCATTGAAAAATACCCACACAGATTGTTCAGCATTATTCACCCCCTTTCTTAACCTGAGCATTTAGAACAACAAAGATGTGCCAACCAGGATGCAGCAGCTATTTGTGGAATTCCATCCACATAATGAGTTTCATCCCATGCTATTTTTTGTTTTTGTTGTTGGGTTCTATTTCAGGGCTACTGGTTTCTCCTGTAGAGGTTGGTTGTTTCATGTTTTTAAGGAGTATGAAGAGGTCCACTTACTCCCTGTTCATAAATCTAATTGTAAACATATTCATGCTGCATTCTCTTAGGCTCTGTGGACAAGCTATCAAGACATCATATAAAGCAGATGGAGCAATAGAGCTAGAAATATTTTACTAATTATTTATACTGATTGTGAACAAAATAATTAATAATGCTTCATCTTAATTAAGATGTCTTTATTTTTTCTTTTTTTTATAGTTTATTGTCAAGTTGGTTTCCATATAACACCCAATGCTCTTCCCCACAAGTGCCCTCCTCCTCTGGGATTGTGATGCCTCCCGTTTTGGTTTTCTTCTTCAATATTACTTTGGCTATTTGGGGTCTTTTGTGGTACCACACAAATTTTAGGATAGTTTGTTCTAGCTTTGAGAAAAATGCTGGTGCAATTTTGATTGAGATTACATTGAATGTGTAGATTGCTTTGGGAAATAATAACATTTTAAATGTTTATTCTTCAATCAATGAGCATGGAATGTTTTTCCATTTCTTGCTGTCTTCTTCAATCTTTTTCATAAGTTTTCTATTGTTTTCATCATGCAGGTCTTTCACATCTTTGGATAGGTTTATTTCTAGGTATTTTATGGTTTTTCGTGCAGTTGTGAATGGGATCACTTTCTTGATTTCTCTTTCTGTTGCTTCATTGTTGGTGTATAAAAGTGCAACCAATTTCTGTACGTTGATTTTGTACTCTGAGATTTTGCTGAATTCATGGATCACTTCTAGTAGGCTTCTGGTGGAGTCGGTCAGGTTTTCCATGCAGAGTATAATGTCATCTGCAGAAAGACTTCATCATTGCCAATTTTGTTGCCTTTTATTTCCTTTTGTTGTCTGATTGCTGATGCTAGGACTTCCAGCACTATGTTAAACAACAGTGGTGAGAGTGGACATCCTTATCGTGTTCCTAATCTCAGAGGGAAAGCTCTCAGTTTTTCCCCATTGAGGATGATATTAGCTGTAGGCCTTTCATAAATGGTTTTTATGATGTCTAAGTAAATTTATTCTATCCGACTTTAGGGTTTTTATGAAGAAAGGGTGCTGCATTTTGTCAAATGCTTTTTCTGCATCTAATGACAGGATCATGATTTTTGTCTTTTCTTTTGT
Organism: Helogale parvula; assembly: GCA_004023845.1. NCBI lineage: Eukaryota > Metazoa > Chordata > Mammalia > Carnivora > Herpestidae > Helogale > Helogale parvula. The sequence goes on from PJEM01006230.1 coordinate 14,623, forward strand.
TAATATGATGTATCACATCAATGGATTTCTGTAAATTGAACCAGCCCTGTAACCCAGGAATGAATCCCACTTGATCATGGTGATAATTCTTTTTATATGCTCTTGAATTCGATTTGCTAGTATCTTGTTGAGTATTTTTGCATCTGTATTTATTAAGGATATTGGCCTGTAGTTCTCTTTTTTTTGTTGGGTCTGTCTGGTTTGGGAATCAAAGTGATGCTGGCTTTGTAGAATGATTCCAGAAGTTTTCCTTCTATTTCTACTTTTTGGAATAGCTTGAGAAGAATGGGTATTAACTCTGCTCTAAATGTCTGGAAGAATTCCCCTGAGAAGCCATCTGGCCCTTGGCTCTCATTTATTGGAGGATTTTTGATAACTGATTCAATTTCTTCACTGGTTATGGGTCTGTTCAGATTTTCTGTCTCTTCCCGTTTGGATTTTGGCTGTGAGTGTGTGTTCAAGAATTTGTGCATTTCTTCTAGGTTTCCAGTTGGTTGGCATATAATTTTTTGTAGTATTTCCTGATGACTGCTTGTTATTTCTGAGGGATTCGTTGTAGTAGATCCATTTTCATTCATGATTTTGTCTATTTGGATGTTCTCTCTTTTCTTTCTGAGGATCCTGGCTAGAGGTTTATTAATTTTGTTTATTTTTTTAAAAAACCAACTCTTAGTTTTATTGATCTGCTACTGTTTTTTTTTGATTCTATAGTATTTATTTCTGCTCTGATATTTATTATTTATCTTCTTCTGCTGGGTTTCGGGTGCTCTTGCTGCTCCTCTTCCAGTTCCTTTAGGCGCTCTGCTAGAGTTTGAATTTGCGCTTTTTCTAGTTTCTTGAAATAGGCCTGGATTGCAATATACTTTCCTCTTGGGTCTGCCTTTGCTGTGTCCCAGAGAGTTTGGATTATTTTATTTTCATTTTTATATGTTTCCATATACTTTTAAATTTCTTCTCTAGTTGCCTGATTGGCCTAGGCATTCTTTAGTAGGGTGTTCTTTAACCTCCACGTTTTTGGAGGTTTTCCAGACCTTTTCCTGTGATTCGAAAGTGTGCATGGTATGATCTCAATTTGTTTATATTTGTGGAGGGCTGCTTTATGACTCAGTATGTGATCTGTCTTGGAGAATGTGCCATGCACACTTAAGAAGAAAGTGAATTCCCTAGCCTCTAGATGTAGAGTTCTAGATATATTTATCAATTCCATCTGTTCCAATGTGTCATTCAGGTCCATTGTTTCTTTTATAATTTTCTGTCTGGTTGATCTATCCATTGCTGTAAATGGAGTATTAAAGTCCCTTGCAATTAGCACATTCTTATCAATAAGATTGTTTCTGTTTGTGATAAATTGTTTTATGTATTTGGATGCTCCTGAATTCAGTGCGTATATGTTTATAATTGTTAGCTCTTCCTGATGGAGAGATCCTGTAATTATTATATAACGTCCTAATTAAGATGCCTTTAAAACAGTACCTCTGGACAACTAATAGTGAGTGAATAATATGAGAAATTTTTTTATATAATAAAGTCAAGTCATCAAAAATATCCTGTCTGATATTTGTTTTCTATTTTTATTTTTTCCTGATTACCATATTGTGAAACGTAAATTGTGCCATTAGTATTGTCATAATTTCTTTCATATGCCCTTTTACAATTTGGACATAAAGGCTTTTGTTTGTGAAGATTTTCCTTTCTACCACTGCTTACTCATTTGACCAATACTGAAACTGAGAGCTAAGTGTAATATTTCAGCTACTGGTAATGAATATTTAGATGTTTTACTCTGAGACATTTAAAAAATAATTATACTCTATGACATTACTTGAAACATCTAAAAACATACAAGGCTTTGTAGTGTTTTATTTCACAGTTACTCTTATGAGAAGTCAAATATTGTTTCCTTTACAAAGAGATTACCACATATTTTAAATCAAGTTTTAAGCATTTTATTTTGAAATTTCAGCACAGATAAGTATCCATATATTATTAAAGTTAGATATGATTCTTTATCTGTATGTATTCATACATACATGCATACACACATATACACATATTTCCTCCCTCTCTTTCTCATATATATATATGAACTCGTCAGTAACAACTCATGTTAATGACAGCCTGTCAATGGCAACCAGTATATAAAAAAAAGATTAATTATCTCCTTCCATAGATACAAATATGTTCATCTTAAGAAAATAAAGCACATTTTTCATGTTTTTATCTATGAAGTATTCACCATAATGAATTTATTTTATTACTTTTACTTTCTTACTTTCATGAAAATGTATCATATTAATATTCAGGCAGAAACTGAGATGACTCCTAATGAGACTTACAAGTAATTCTGAAATGGTACAGTGACATTTTATTGCAGGTTGTATTCCAGTTGAAATCTTTTTCCATTCTAGCGAAGATCATACCCAAAAAGGGAGATTTCTTAGAAATGGCAGCAAAGCCTCCCATGACAGATTGGATATTGCATGTTCTACAGAATCTTTTTGTCTTGATACCTAGCTTTAGAAAAGCCAAATGTGTCTAAAATGTTAAAAGAGAAATCTCTAAGAGGGCACTTTAAAGAAACTTCAAGTATTTTGAAGGTCTAACACTTAAAATGTTTACCACAAAAATTTGTCAGACACCCTACAACTTTTTCACTTTTCTATACTCAAAATTATAAGAAAGTGCTGATGGACTATATATGTTTGTGTGTGTGTATATGTGTGTGTATGAATGTGTATACATATATATAATTTCTGTATTTATATAATATAATATTTAAAATGAAACTGAAGTCATAACAAAATTCAAAAGGAAAATGGATTCAAACACAAGGCAGACTTCTCAAATGAACATTTACCAAGCGAAAACATACTCAGGTTCCAATATGAAATAAATATTAATCTCACTCGTAAATGAATTTTTCAGCCCAAATCCACAGTAAAGGAAGATTCTCAAACTTTCATTAAAATTGCTTTGAGGGTCACCTGAGTGGCTCAGTTGGTTAAGTGGCTGACTTCAGCTCAGGTCATGATGTCATGGTTTGTGGGATCAAGCCCCACATCAGGCTCTGTGCTAACAGCTCAGATCCTGAAGCCTGCTTTTGATTCTGTGTCCCCTCTCTCTCTGACCCTCCTTCCGTCACACTCTGTGTGTCTCTCTCTCAAAATAAACGTTGAAAATTTTTTTAAAAATAATTGCTTTGAAATTTTCTATATATTTCCAGTGAAATTGCATTCTAATCAATGTATCTCTCAATTGTATCTTCTGTCTTTCTTCTGATATATCCCAACCAGTATTTTTACATTTACAGTTATCTTTCATTTAAAATAAAACCAGCCAGAAATAAGTTTTAATAAATTATAATGTAAAAATTTTAAGTCACATAGAAATATACCAAGAAGAGAAAAATTAAAAACTATAGGAATAAGTGTACCTACTACCCAGCTGTATTGAATGGTATCATTTTCCAAACTTTCAATAGTTACAGTTAAGTAGTCATGACCTGTAGACCTCTCTCTTGAATGATTTTCCTATCCTTCAACCATGAGAAGCAATCTGAATGTGAATTTGGTACTTTTTAGTCCACTCCAGGTGGATGGACATGGTTTTAAATGTTTACCAAACACTTGAGGAACATTTGTTAACCATTATTTATGCCTGGTACATTTCCTTTGGACTCTTTTTCCTCATTTCTTTTGGGTTATCTATATAATTGCAGGATATTAACTCGTATTGGATATATGAATTGCAAATGTATTATTTGAGTCTGTGTTATTCTTGTAAAGTTTTATTATTATATCTATTTTTAAAGTTGAATGTAATTAAATGTATTAATATTTTATTATTGCCTATCTTGTTTAGGAAATTATTGTTTATTATAAATGTGATATTTTAAAAGTTAGCTTTTCTATTCGGTTTTTGATCTACTTAAATATTTTTTTGTATATATAGGAGTCTAATTTAATTTGTTTCCATATGGAAAACCAATTCTTTCAGCATCACTTATTAAACATTTAATTTTATTTCCACTGGTTTGCAATGCCATTTCTATCATCTTTTCATATATATGTGAAACTATTACCAGGTTTGCTATTCTGTATCACAGTTATATTGAATTATTTATTGTGACTCCAGAACATAAGGGAACTTCTATTTTTTTCTTCAAAATACACTTATCTATACTATATAGCAATAGTAATGTGAATAAATTCAGTTAACTACATGCAACAAAATGGATGGGTCTCTCAAATGCAGTGTTTTGTAAAAGAATCCAGATGCACATGAGTATATGCTTTATGATTCCATTTACATAAAATTCAAAACCAGACAAACTTGTCTGTGATGTTAGAAATAGGATTGTGGTTATTTTCACGGGTAGATATGAATGGAATAAAGCAAAAGATAGGTAGGAGGCCTCTAGCTTCTGCTAGCTTTCTTATCTGAGTGCACATTACTCTAGTGCTCACTTTGTAATAATGTATTGCACTGTATATTTTTATTTTTTATGTGATAAGAGAATAAACGAATTACATAAGAATATTCATTGTTATTCTTGACAATAGCACTCAGACATTCTCTAGAATTTCTCCTCTCTATTTCTAGCTTTTTTTTCAGCTTTCAATTTTTCCTAAACTCCTTATGATCTGATTTTTTTATTGGGGGAACAACCACCATGCTCTTGCTAAATTCATGAATAATTTTACTTTAACAACACACAGTGGAAACTACACAAACTGTCACTCTCTCAGCAACACAAATCATGGTTGAATGCCACTCATTATTTTTTCAAAATTTAATTTTAGAGAGAAAGAGTGTGTGAGTGGGGGGAAAAGGCAGAGGGAGAGAAAGACTCTTAAGTAGGCTCCATGTTGAGCATGGAGCCCAATGTGGGGCTTGATCTCATGATTCTGGGATCATGAACTGAGCCCTTTCTACCTACATATCTGACCACTCTTTTCCTGGATTTATCACTGGCTTCTCTTTCTCTCCCCATACAAAAGTGGCTGTTTCTTCTACCATTTTCTTGGGCCTCTACTCTGTTCTCTCTGATTTCCCTGAAGGTTCACCTTCACTGCCAGATCATCAGTTGTCATTTGTAAAATGTGTAGATGAATAAATCTAAAGCCTAATTCCAAAGGAGATCCCAGCTTTTGGTCTCCAAATCCAAATGCAGCTGTTGTCTACACCTACTGAATAGTCTGACAGTTATCTAGATAAGATTCATTTTCTTTTTCAAATCATTTTCCTGTACAGCATTTCAATAGCTAGAAACCTAGCAATTACTCTGGTATTCTATCACCTTCCTCCCCCCTCACCTCTTTCAATTCTCAGGAAATAGATTAGTAACAGTAATGAGGATAGTGAATTAAAGATAACAAATATTCCCTTATGTAGTTCCCATAATAAGTCAAGGTCAGTGATCCACCTTGGATCTGGTTAAGGTTTGATATCTGCTTTGACCAGCAAAGTATGGAAGAAGTGATAATGCGTCACCTTCCAGATCCTGGACTTAAGAGCAATCACTACTTCATACCTATTAGAACACTCATGTAAAAAGCCTGACCACAAAGCTGTAAGAAAACTAAAATAGCATATGGAGAGACTTATGTGGAGAGAGATATGCCTTACAAGTCCCAGTTAGTTGAGTCATTTCAGCCCTATGTAGGTAGAATTAGTTCTGGATTGGTTCTCACTTAAAACCATCTTAGACCTGGAATGACCTTCAAAAATATGTGCAAACTATGTTTAAAACCTGTCATTGTCTCCCTGACCACAAGATAAAGTTGAAAAATATTTAAATAATACAGAAAAAAACACTTTGTAACCCACCTCTATCTGCATTTTGGCATCACCTTTCACTATTATTTTCCTGTTTGTTTCAGCTTCTAGTTTTCTGGAACTTTTAATTTCATTTTTTAATTTACTTCTGTTCTCATGCTGTTTACTTTCTGAAATCCAATACACTCCCTTCCTCTTTTTTTAGGATTAATGTTACTAGAATTAGCCCCTCTAATAGGACTTTAATGTCTATACAGGGGTGAGGTGCTAGTGTAGGTCTCAAAGCATCCTGTGAATAGGACTTTCAAATCCTCCATCAGTCCGTATTGGGTGACATTGATCATGTACTTATTATGTATTGCAAAATAGATGAGGAAGAAGTATGTAGGTAAATAAATGGTGAGGCTGATAAATTCTCAGTGTTAACAAAATTTAAAATGTAATTTTATAAATAAATAGACTAAAAGAATTGAATTTTTTGAAAAATAGATTATATACAGTTTTATAAAATGCATTCTAATTTTGCTTCATATTGAGATATCACAATTATTGAGTGCTTACTATGTGCTCAACACTATACTTTTGCTGACTAATTTAATCTTCACAACAACTCTATGTTGTAGGTCTTTTCTGTATCCATATCATAAAGGGGGAAACTAAAATTCAAAGAAGTTAAAGAAGATGCCTACAGTCACATGATTTCCCACTGGCAAGTCTAGGGGTAAACCTAAGTCATCTTTCATAGGTTACTCTGTCCTATGAGTTTGACTGCCTCTATTTTAAATACAAATGTTCTCATATTTGATTTACTTTAAGTAGGATATACCTGTAGTAAAGAATTCTATACATTTTGGTTTCTAGGGATATAGTTCTCTCAGGTTGTGTTCTTTATTAAATAGAGGCACAACTTTAAACATATGAAGTAAAATCTTTTATCTTATAATAAAGTGATATTGAATTGAGAATTCTCTGTGCATGCTATAAATGATTTTAGTTTTATTTTTAATAGGTGATAGTCTTAAAATAAATATAGACAACTATCTGGCATCATCCATCTAAGAAATAGTGAATATTTCCCCTGGATTCCTAAGAGATACATTGATTTTGGGGCAATTGGAAAAATTGATGTGCAACCTGTACTAGATCACGTCTGAAGTCAACTACCTTGTCCTGTCTATATTTATCCTGTGCTGCTAGTCCTTTTCAGTTTGTTTATTTTAATCAGTTCTTCTCAAGCGTGGCTCTAAATGAAGAGAAAATATTTAAGATCTCCTACTGCAAGCTAATCAAATTGTGTAGACCAGCTCGGTACAATATTGAAGTAGACAGTATTCCCCTGTATTTAGACCCATATTGTTTTCCCATACATTGTTTTCTCATTATACTTAAGATACTTCGATAGAACTTACAACAGGTATGTGAGGTTATCCCTGGAATCAACTAATTGAGATGTATGATGTCATATCTCCACTGAATAAAAGTAATTCTGCTGAGTGGCTACCTGGCACCAGGTATTAGAAGGCCAAATCATTGTCCCTTCCACACTCTCTAATTTGAAATGGCAAAAAATAGTTGTATTATTTCTTAAAAGTTTCTATATTCATTGTCACATTTGATTTCCAAATCTCAAAAAATAAATACGAAAAAATTATGGAGGTAATAGGATTCCAGGTTTATTATATATTAGAAATCTGAGACTGAGAATAGAATGACTTAAGATTATACTAGAGACAAGAATGGAACCCAGAACTCCAGTTTGTTAATGTATAATCTTAAAAGATTAAACATGAAGAAACGTACTTGGGGGACACCTGGGTGGCTCAGTTTGTTAAGCTTCTGACTTTCGCTGAGGTCATGATCTCACAGTTTATGGGGTTGAGCTCCATGTTGGGCTCCGCGCTGACAGCTCAGAGCCTAAAGACTGCTTCAGATTCTGTATCTCCCTCTCTCTCTCTCTGTCCCTTCCCCACTTGCACTTACTTGTGCAAGAAACTTACTTGATATTTTGACCACCTTAAATAAGTCATAGAGAAAACAATTTAGATTCATCAAAGTTGAAGTTTTATTAGATAATTGCAACCAAAATTTAGAGAGGCAAGGAAGTTTGGGATACTAGTGAGGATGTGTTACTGAGATTATAGACCATAGCTATCTTATTAGATAGGAAAGAAATGACAATAAGGCCTGATTTAGTGGAAGAAAGTAAAATGGTTAATACTTTTGTGATTGTGACCTAAATTTTGACTGTATATGTGAGTTACTAAAGTTGAAAAAATGGGTCAATTGAAATAAGGTTGTGAAGAGGTTGTCAGAGGAGGCTTTGGGATTTGTAATTAGTTACTGGAGTCCCATAAAAATGATTGCTGTGTTTGAGGTGAAGAAGAAAACTGTGCCAGGGTTCAATGAATGTAATGGGCAGGGGTATATGGCAAGAAGGAAGGGAGAAAGCAGCAAGGTAGAATAAAAAGTGGTCACGTAACTGAAGGACTCAGCACTCAACAGAACTGGTTTTGATATTTTATAAGTGTGGTGAAGTACTGAGGATCAAGAAGGGACAAGTACAAGTACCATCTCTGAGAGTCACGTGAATCTAAGTACTCACCCCCTAAGAAGACTGCAGGGAAGCAATTTCCTCAGGGAAGATTTAGGTTTTATTTACTGCAGGAAAGAAGAGAGAGCCTTTGACAAAGAGTGGTCTGCAGGTTTGAGAGAGCAGTTTCAGGGAGCACAATGAGGTGAGGAATGGGAGAGAAGATGTGTGGGGTCATGAACCAATTGGACCAATCAGATAAATTTGCATTATTTGTTGGGTTGGTGGTTTTGAAAAAAGTGGAAAATTGCTAACTGACTGAGGGATATGATGCATTATTCTCTGGAAATACTTTGATTTATAAATATTCTGAATAAAAACTCAGTTTAATTAAACTTTTAATTACTAAACACATGTTCATTAATCAGAAGATACCCACTCCACAAGAAAGAAAGAAAGAAAGAAAGAAAGAAAGAAAGAAAGAAAGAAAGAAAGAAAGAAGAAAGCCTAAAGATTTAATCTGTACAAATTTCATTTGGTTTCAACAATGCTCAGTACTGATTTTTTGGTACTCCTATTTAATAAAGGTAACTTTTGGCTGAATTTTTTCTCTAAGAATCATTGGCTTTACTTCCCTCAGCTATTTCTTTTGAAGAGAGAGAAAGAGAAAAGATAGTGTTGTTTGACATAGGCAGGGGGTTTTCTTTTCATTATCTTGAAAATATAAACAGATGTCAAGCTGTGAATAAACATAGATGTAGTAATAGCACGGTCAGAGAAGAGATTTCTTAAGAAAAGTTTTCAATATTTTCAAACTTCAGAAGTAAACTCACTTACCTTTACGTGGCATCTATCCTTAAACACGCAGCCTCTTCTTATCCTATAGTTCTCATCATTTTCCCCCTCTTGTCGGTCTTGTTTTGATTCTGCAGCTGCAAAGCATGCCTTTTCTTTCCAACTACTATTATCTTCTTTATATCTGTAGTCCCCGAAGAGGCAATTTACGAAAGTACCTAGGCTTACAGTCATCCAATTCTCATCTCTATCTCTTACAACCCACTTTCAGCCCTGAGTCCTCATTTAAGACTTTTTTCCTAAGGTTGCGACTGCCCTTATAAAATTAACTGGTCTGTGTTTTTTTATAAATTCCCAAGCTCTCAACCTCCTTCCGTATACTTACTCAAGATATGACTGTTAATTGTCAGTACTTTGTTATCTTCATCATATCTTTATATTTTTCCTACTTGAAATCTTATTTCATTTCAAAAATGCCAGATAGCCATTCACCATAAAAGAATTCTCTTTCTCTTTCCAGTTATAATATCAGTAACTTTCCCAGTGATTTCTGTTTATTACTCATTCTGCATAATCTATTTACCATTTGTTATCCTTTCATTTTCTCTTTTATTCTCTTTCCACTAGTCTGTATCATTTCCCATGTCTTCAATTACTATCCAATCAATTCTAGTTCCATGGGTCTCTCAACCCATGACATGTTCTGCTTTATTCAGTTCACTCGTTGTACCTTTACCCATGACATCTTCCTATACGTTCTGTTGCCATCTAAAACTCAATGTGACTAGGTCAGACTTTTGAAATTTTCTGCTTGGTACCCTTCCACTCTTCCTAACTCCATTATTTTGTCAATTTGACCAGCATGAAGATTGGTCTTTAACTCATATACCTTTTTAATCTTTCCCTCAAGGCCTTATTAACTGTTTTGCTTGTGTGATCTTTATAAAGATGCTTTTTTCTTTATCTCTAGACTTATACTCATATAAATGTTGTTATTTCTATGCTCAAGTATTGTAATTTTGTTTTCCCTGATGTTTTGATTTCTCAACTATTATTACACTATTTTGTCATAATACACTCACATATTTCATTATTGAACGTAAAGTTACATTTCATAAAGATATCCATCCTATTTTTATTTTTGTTATTTTTAATAGGCTTCTAAAGGAAAAAATCAGAAGAAAGATGTATCTTTAGTTCTTTAGTCCTGCATTTTCATGTACATTTTAAACCTATTAATATTTTCTAATATTCTTCAATATTTCATAGACTTTTTGTACATATGTGATCCATAAAGTATCAGGCATTATTTTTATTAGTGATATCTCATTTAGGTAAAAACACACAGGATTTATTTATATTTAATAAGCACACATTCTTAAAATGAAGATACCCTATACTTCAAATGTTCCTAAGATGAGAGAGTAGTTAACAAAGTTTCCATGTCTTATAAATGACTGTAGATATTGAAATAGATCTATTGAGATTTTGTGAAAGTGTGTTTTCTTTGGATAAAATAATAAGCCAGTACTTTTCCAAGTTTTTATTTCATTTTGTTTTTGTTTTTGTTTTTATAGAGAGAGTACAAGCAGGGGAGAGGGGCAGAAGGAGAAAAAGAGAATTTTAAGAAGGCTCCATGCCCAGTGCAGAGTTTCACATGGGACTCAGTCTCATAACTAAGCTCGTGACCTGAGCCAAAATCAGGAATGAGACACAACCAACTGAGCCACTTAGATTCCGCATCCATGTTTCCTTTCTTAATAACATAGTTCTACTCTATTTCTACAAATTACCTTGAGACTCATTCTTATTGTTTTATCACTTTCCTGCTAGAAGTGTTTTACATAATCATTGTTAAGGAAAGAATCATCATTAAAGAAGATAGTTAAAGAAAGTTAAACTTTTTAAAGTTTTAATAAAAGCTTAAATAAAAGTCTCAAAATTTATAGGCGGTGTGATATTACTTTTTGAAATTTAGGTAATAAGTTTAACTCCACCAGAGGAAAAGTTTGATTTTATTTTTCTAAATTGTGTTTAAATATCTAAACAATATTTATACTAATGTACCAGAAACATATTAAAATGTTTAAGCTTTATAAAAGGAACATATTTATGACATTGCTGATAGAAAAAAATGGAAATTTATGTAAGTCATTTCTAGGTCTACTGTATTAAGGTTTAATTCTGACCACCACAAGCACACTAACAGGCTTTAATATTAAATAGTTTCAGAATACTTTACATATGATAGGGACATATCAGTATATTTCATCTCATTATTTATGTTTTGTGTGGAATTACAGATGTGTGTGTGTGTGTGTTCATACACAAATAATCTATAATTATTTATGGATAGCAACTGTATAGTATTGTCAGAATATAATATATTCCTGTAGAAGAGAATTAAAAACCATTTTCTAATCTGAAAAAATTATCTAAATTATATCCTTGCCCAGTGTGCAGCTAGACTTAAGTAAACTGTAATGTGCCAATACCAGGTAACCTCTTATGCATGATTTTGTTTTATTCTAATTGGAATTAAATTTTGAGCTATGTGATCTAAAATATTACCAAAGCTAACACCTACTTCATGTATTATAATTGAGGAAATAGTGCTTGGAATCATGTTTATGTAAATGAGTTCTCTTCCTTTTTTTAAAAATGTCACTGAAAGATTGAGTTATTTATTAATGTAACTCTACTTCCAAATTTTCCTTTCATGAGAATTTGAGCTTTTAAAGAAAAACAATTTTCAAGAAGAAAAGATGAGTCAAATTTCAGGAATTTCATTAGGTAGCTGAATATCTGTCATATAGAAAATTTACTAGACTCACAATATGAACCTAAGGAATGACACTCTCTGCCTATTTCTGGTAAGTCATACACACACACACACACATACATTCTAGCTCCTTCAATAAAAGCTTTCAAATGAGCATGAGTTGTCAATAAACATTATAACAGCTGTATTTTAGGTTGGCAGAAAATGAACTCAGCCATTTCAAAGTGTTAACCTGCTCGCATAATGTAAACATAATTTTGGGTAAAGTATTTTCATTTTATTATATAAACCGTCAAGTCAACGTAGCTGCATGAATGAATCTTAGTGATAGGACCAATTTTCTCTAAAAACTTTGTTTTATAATTTCCCAAACTCAGGGATTATGTTTTTTATTCTTTTTCTTTTCAAACACAACTTGAACATGTCTTTCACCTTGATTTACAAGGTGAACTTTAAATCTAACAAAAACTAGACAAGCGTTACCATTGCTTTGTGTCTTATTCTTACAGCTTAGCAAACTTTCCCTTTTTTTATAATTTTATGCACTAGTTGAGAAATTTGAAATGGCTTACATTTTTTAATGCTTTACAAAGTATTATTTAAAAATTAGGGACCTTTTTTTAAGAGATATTAAGCAGGAGATGAAATAATAGACCACAGCATGTAAAAATATTATTTGCTTGGAAAATTTTATATATGATATTAGTAATATTTACTATTTTTATTTGTGATTGCATATAAATATAAAGGATGATTCTACAATCACTATGTACCTCTTAAAAGTATCATGAATTTGTTTCTTATTTTACTTCTACTCATTCTTTAAATTAACCATGAGTATCACATCATAAGAGATGTCTTTTCTAACCTTAAAACTAGATCATCCCCTTCAGCACCTTTTAAGCTAGCCCCGCATTCCCTACTTCCCAGTTGCAATTCACTCTCCTTTAAATTTGTCTAAAACATGAGCTCCATCTCTTTCATATTCACCTGCCATTCTTAGGAATTAAGACAAGATATACAGGGACAGCCATTAATATTGAGAACAATACTATACTAGATTATACTTGACAATGTATATCAAAATACAAAATGTTAATTATTTTGTTTTAGAAAATAAACCCGTAGTTTCACTCATAAAATTAATAAATACATATACAAAGATGTTTGTTTAATCATTGCTTAAAAAAACAAAATACTAATTCTTATTTAAAATAATGAGGGTAACAATTAGCTTCTGATATAAAATTTTCTCTAAGATACATTATAAAGCACATTAACACAATGTGATAATCAGTCTCCATAGCATAGTTCTTTTTACAAAAATAAATGCCATAAACTGGCATAAATCAACTAGTATAAATAAACTAGCATATTTATTTTTTATAGAAATATATATAAGAATTTTTGTTTGCAGAGGGTTTATTTTTGAAAAAGGAGGGGGGGATATACTTTTAAGATATTTTACATTATTTTATTTTATTTGAATTTTCTTACAATATGCACATTTCATATCTTGTATTTACATGTCAACATTAGTTATATGAGTAATAAAAATATGGGCAATTTTTCCTTGTCTTCCCTCTTATTTTCAGAATTAAATTCCAAAACACTGACATAAAAATCAGATTATTACTAAATAATAATAATAATAATAATAATATAAATAGACAATATTATATAGCTCACTAATTTATATTAAATTTTTATTTTAAAATAATTGATAGTCTTTAAAATAGTCAAAATCAAGAAAAATACATTCTCAAAGATTAAAAGAAATCTAGAAGAAGAAATAAGGTTAAGTAGATTGAATCAATAGTGTCAATATATTTTATTTTTGAACTAATATGTTTATTTTTCTTACAAATATTAATATGCATAATGTGTTTAAAAAGGCAATATTGATTAATAAAATAAAACCTCTTTTTTATAACTAAGTTTTTTTTAGTAGAAAAATCCATGTCTTTTATGTCAGCTTAACATTCTTGACATATTCAAACACTAGTAGCTGAACTGGATCATTAAATCATTTCTTATGAAATCTTTAAAAAATCATAAATAGAAATAATAAATAAACTGGAATAAATCATTTAATTAATATTCTGCTGGTTTTGCACACATATGCAAGTTCTTGTATTGTTTTTTGAAGTTCTAACATCTAGGATCTTATTACCTAGAATTATATTTTCTACTTTAATAAATAGAACAAAATATTTTAAACTTTTTATGTGTATATTTTAACTACTCAACTATCTTTTATATACTGCTTATTACTTGATCATAAAATGGTATTATAATGGTCCTGGGTGACTCAGTTGGTTAATAAGTGTTGGGCTTTTGATTTTGGCTCAGGTCATGATCTCAGGGTTCATGAGATGTAGCCTCTGTGTTTGGGATTGGTATTCTCTCTCCCTCTCTCTCTGCCGTACTCCGGCTCGTGCTATCTTTCCTAAAATAAATAAATAAACAGTAAAAAAGAAAATAATATTTGGAAATGATTTTTCATTGTAATTGACATATTTTTGTAGATCCTCAAAACATAATTCCCTTTTTGGAATTACTAAAGCTGAACTTTACTTGCTATAAATCTCAAGTAAACAATATTCTCAATCCCTTTAATAATGTTCAGAAAGCATTACGTTTGACAAATTCTTCATTTCTAATTATGAGGAACTTGAATCTTTAGAAGGAAAATTTATATAAATAGGCTACAATGGTATACTTATTTAAATGTTATTTCTATTTGATTGTTTAAAATGAAGGATTTTAAAATGCATTTTGAACTCACGCAGCATCACTGTTTGATTTTAATTGTGTATTTTTCTAGGAGCTTTTGAGTGAAAGGATGTGGCTCAAAGACACAGTGTATATACAATCGTTTTGCAAATGGTTTTTGAAGCCCCAATGTACATAGAATAACTGAGAAAGAGTACAGAATGAGAATAGGTGTGGGTCTAAAATTAAGACTTGTAGAAGTCCCACATTCAATGACTTTACAAAATGTTTCTAAATAAAACATAAATCCTATCTATACCATACTACTTAATGACTAAATTATCTTCTAATTTAATTTTTAACATTTTTTCCTGTTGGTGAATATGCCCAACTAATGTCAAAGGGCAATCAGTAGTACTGTTGATGATGAGAGGTTAAGTCTTAACAAAGAGGCATGATGATTATATAAATTCAAAATGGCAAAATTTAAATTATATATCCTTATTTTATAAATACTATAATTAGAAATTCGTCTCTTAGGCACACTTTGCAGATCAAACAAGGTGTTAAAATCACTTTCTGTTAGTATCAAATATTCTAAAGATCTCCAGACATTATTCAGTCTTAATGTTTTAATGTGGTTATGGTTGTTATTTGTGGTTATTAAATATTGTCAACTTAACAATAATAATATTTTAATTCACTCAGACCTATGCTAAGAAGAATAAGGGTTTTTTTTTGTGGCTATACTCTTTTATTTTGGCAGGAAGATGCCAAATAGCAAAAAAATTAAATAATAAGTAAACAAAATAAATAAGTAAATAAATAATCTCTTAGATGACTGACAGTTTTCATTGGTCATGTACAATATGTAAAATTTCAGAGGAAAATATATTAAATCAGTACTGAAAAATGTAAAACTAGCTATATATGTGATTTATGTGGAGTCTTTTGCTGTCAGTGAGTGGCTGAAATTGTATTATGTCCAAATAACACATCAGTACAAAAATCTCTTTTTGTTTTGAAGACAACTCTGATGCTTAGGTTTTAAATATACAAATTTAACACCTCTCAAATTAATATATCTGAAACTATAGAACTAAAAGAAAACATCTTAATCAATACTTTAAACGATTTTAAATGAATTTTAAAAGAATGATTTAACCATAAAAAACTCTCTCTACAGAAAACAGAGCTGATGGAGGGAGGTGGGTGGAGAATGAGTTTAATGGGTGAAGAGTATTAAGAAGCGCGCTCGTTATGATGAGCACTGAGTGTTATATGTAAGTGATGATCAATGAATTCTGCTCCTGAAACCAATATTACACTATATGTTAATACATTAGAATTTAAATAAAAGTTTGAAAAAATAAAAGAATGGGTTACATTAATATTGACTAGTTAGAGGGAAAAGAAATAATTAAATTCCAAAGATAGCTTTTCCTCTCCCCCTAAGAAGTGTCTGTCTTAATGATTTTTTTAATGTTTGTTTATTTATTTATTTTGAGAGAGAGAGAGCAAGCGAGCACACATGTGTGAGCAGGGGAGGGACAGAGAGAGAGAGAGAGAAAGAGAATTCCAAGCAGGCTCTGCACTGTCAATGCAGATCCTGACACAGGGCTCCATCCCAGGAACCATGAGATCATGACCTAGCTAAAATCAAGAGTCAGACACAGAACCAACTGAGCCACTCAGGAGCCCCTGTATCTTATTCTTAAAACCACTCAAAAACAAATTAATAATCTGGGCTAAATAAAATGTAAAGTGATGATATATTTGACTTTAGTCTTCTTTCTATATATATAGATTTAGGTATTGGTTCAAATCTATATAGTGTTTGTAAGATATACCACTCCTAATGAAAACCACCACTGGCAAGTCTACTTTCTATTTTCCAAGGAACTGAAATTATGTACATTTCAAATTTGGAGAAAATAAGCTCCTCTATACTTTCCAAGTTTAAAAATGTTCATTACACAATTTAGACAAGTCTTTGAATGCTTAGGATCAAATAGCACAGATGTCAAATGACTCCCAGTATATTCTATATGACTAAATATTATACGTGCAATTGTTAACCTTATTTAGTACATTCTTCTTGCCATCTTATCTTCTTGCCCTCCAAAATTCAAACACAGAATGACTGCTTTCCAACAGAACAGTATGTATGTATGAGTTTCATTTGATTCAGTCTTGCTTAGAAACCTTTATAAACTCTATGAGGTCTCTCAACATTGGTTACATATAGTGTCAACTAGTGGTACCACAAGTCTATGTAAAGTACACACACACACACACATAACACACACATACACACACACCCCACACAAAAAAGTATAATAGCACTTATCTTTTCCTTAATAATGAAAAAGCCATATTGGGGTACCTGGGTGGCTCAGCCAGTTGAGTGTCTGACTCTTGATTTCAGCTCAAGTCATGATCCCAGGGTCATGTGATCAAGCCCAGTGTCAGGCTCTGTGCTGAGCATGGAACCCACTGAAGACTCTCTTTCCCCCAAACCTCCCTCTGCTCCTCTCCTCTACTCACACAGTCTCTCTTTTTAAGATAAATAAAATAAATAAGAAAACTTTTTTAAAAAGTCACTGGTGTCATTTTTTAATAAAGAAAAATAGGAACTTGCTTAAATAGTTTTCTCTAGTGTATTCTAATCCCTTATTGAGATCTTTAAATTCAAGTATTAAATTATGTGTGGCAGGCTAAGCAGTGCTTTTGCAAAGCACTAGTTTCTAATTTCTAATCCCTAGTACCCACCTTTAGAATATTTTACTCCTCATGGTAAAAGAGATTTTGCAGATATAATTAAATTAGAGGTTTTGAGATGGGGAGATTATTTGGATTTTCCAGTGGGCCCAGTTACTAGTTTTTGAAAGAAAGAGGCAGGGAAGTCAAAGAGAAGAAAATGTGACAATGGAATCAGTGAGAGGATTGGAGATTACCCTGAAGGACTGGAAACTGAAGAAGGGACCGCCAGTCAAAGAATTAGACAGCCTCTGGAAGCTAGTACAAAAATGATTCAGCCCTAGAGCCTTTAGAATGAACCAGCCCTCTGATTTGACTTTTAGACCAGTGAAACTGTGCAACCAAGTTTGGATTTTTGAATTCCAGAACTTAAGATAATAAATCCACATTGTTTTGTCACTAAATTTCAGGTAATTTGTTATAGCAGTAAGAGGAAACTAATATTTTAACAACTAAGTGGCCATGTTATATTTTTAGAGATTTTACTGAATTACATATGAAAATGCGACATTATTGTCATATTTGAATTCATCTGGAGATATTCAATAATGGATTTTAATTTAAATTCTCCAATTTAAAGTTTTGAAAAAGAAAATCTTTTACCTTATTTTTATTTTTTTCTAATTTTTAAAAATGTTTTATTTATTTTTGAGAGAGAAAGATCGTGTGAGCAGGAGAGGGACAGAGAAAGAAGAGACAAAGAATCATAAGCAGGCTTCAGGCTCTGAGCTATCAGCACAGAGCCCAACGTGGGGCTCGAACTCACAAACTGTGATATCATGACCTGAGCCAAAGTCGGCCGCTTAACTGACTGAGCCACCAGGCATCCCAAATATTTTTTTCCAGAAGATTTTTTTTATAAATGTATAACATTTTTTGCTAATACAAAGGGTTTATTTTAAACTTGATTAGCAAAAAATAGGGATGTGTACTTGGCTCCTTTTCCTATTCAAATATTTTTAAAATTTTTCTTTATGCTTTTTATTTATTTTTGAGAGACAGAGAGAGACAGCAGGAGCAGGGGAGGGTCACAGAGAGAGGGAGTTACAGAATCCGAAGCAGGCTCCATGCTCTGAGCTAGCTGTCAGCACAGAGCCCGATGCAGGGCTCAGCCTCACGAACTGTGAGACCATGACCTGAGCCGAAGCCGGAGGCTTAACCAACTGAGCCACCCAGGCACCCCATCAAATTTATTTTTAAATACTTAATGAAGATAACTACTTACATTTTATGGCTTTTAAAAGAAAAAAAACACAGCTGATTAAATTATACATCAAAACCTTTTCTTTCTGGTTTAGACTTCAGCCTTCATACATGATATCAACTCAAAAATTACTTAACTTCCTTGTAACATATGGCCTACATATCACTTAGGGTTGTTTTCTTGGATTCTACAGTGGGTTGCAAATGCATGATATTGTCACCATTAAATTACTAACTTTTTGTTACTTGATAGTCACAATCTTTGATGTTATCTTGTAAAGTACAAGTTCCTATAGAAAAACTGACTACTATCCTAAAGTTAATCTAACATACAGAAGTCATTATCATATTGAAAAACAGTGGAAAACTGGTCAATAGCAGCAAGAGGAGTGATAAGTAAAATGAATTTTAAAAGACTTAAAGAATTAAAATAGGGGTGCCTGGGTGGCTTAGTCGGTTAAGCGTCCAGCTTCGGCTCAGGTCATGATCTCACGGTTTGTGGGTTCAAGCCCCGCATCAAGCTCTGTGCTGACAGCTAGCTCAGAGCTTGGAGCCAGCTTCAGATTCTGTGTCTCCCTCTCTCTCTGACCCTCCCCTGCTCATGCTGTCTCTCTCCCTCTCTAAAATAAATAAAAATAGTAAAATAAAATTAAAAAATAAGAATTTAAATAAAGTAATGCTTACTTAGTTTGGTGATTTTATTTTCTGAATGTAAGCACACAGGCAGAAGTGAGGACAGTTTTACTCAGAAATAAGAAGAGAGTTTGCATGATTTATATCCATGGAATTGGATAAGGCACATTAGTTTTTTACTCTAAGCCTAAGGTTTAAGGGGATAGAATTGTAGTTACATACTAAGTGTAAATTCATAGTATCAAAACAAGAACATAGAACTGAGAACTTCTGGCTTCTGCCCCAAGAGGTAGAGAGCTAAATAGTGGGACACTTCCTCTCTTGCAACAGGAAAAGAGATGACCTAACTTTAAAAATAGCAGAACAAGTGACTGGCCCCAAATCTAAGAAAAGATAGAGCAAAGACCAGATATTCACACTTACTGAATAGTTGTAAGTGAACACATTAGAGTTTAGCTTGAATTGCTGGCAAATTATTAAAGGCTAAGGGCGGGCTGGCAGAATAGTATGAAATCTCTGGAGGGGGTGGTGAAAATATACAAGCTGTTTTTCTTAAATCTTTAAAGAAACAGGTCTGAAAGATATCTTGCGCTGCAGATCAAAGTCAATCTTACCAGAGAAGCAAGAAACTCCATCTGCATTCTTCTCTTGCTATCTCTTTAGTGGAATAAAATGGAATAAAAGCAATAATCTGGTGGAGAAAAAGAGAAGGGCTGGGGCCATATGTGTGCAACTCTGCTGAAGAAGAGAACAAGGTAGGGGGACTGGAGAGGCAGGAAAAAAGAATGCCAAAGTATACTCAGATCCAATCAGTAAAATTGTAGAGACCTAAAGCAGGTAAGTATTTGTCAGTAGTTGTAGGAAGAGGAAAGGGGCTACTGGAAAGGAGCTTCATGTGGGAAATTTAGAGTATTTGGACCATATTGTATGGTGGGTTCAGGCCCCATGTCGGACTCTTTGCTGACAGCTCAGAGCCTGGAGCCTGCTTCGGATTCTGTGTCTCCCTCTCTCTCTGTCTCTCCCCTGCTGACACTCTCTTTCTCTCTAAAAAATAAAAAGTAAACATAAAAAAATTTAAAGAAAACTTAATCAAACTATATTATAAATATATGATATAACATCACTGAATGATAGGAGAGAAAAAACGTGATCTAAATAATTTTGGTAAAGATTGTTTTGACTGAATATCACAAAGCTACAGGCAGTGCATAAACACTATGTAATGCTGAAACTACTTTACATATATGCTTGGGTTGAACAAAGAAATAAGTTACTTGTAGATAATCAGACCCATTCCTCATGGATAGAGAAATAGTTACAAACACCCAAAAGAAAGAAGAGATCAAAATGACATTTGTTTTTGAATTAAAATCAGAAATTTCAGTATCAACTTAATTTTAACATATGTAAATAGTTACGGAAATTATTATTCATATGTCTTATTATACAGACATGTATTTCCCAGCTTTGTCCATTAAGAGAGCTAGAATCAGTGACACTACAGTTGCAAAGCCCACTTAACACCATATTCTTGGTTTCTAAATATCATCCTCCAATAAAAGAAACCAGATCTTCTGAGAGAAATGGTTAATTCTAGATCTAGGGTAAGAAAAATGCACAATAAGTCTGGAGTTCTTGTAGTATTAGAAAGTAAGAAGTACTTACAAAAAAAAAAAAAAAAGATACATACCAAATGACATAGAAGCTCCTAGTGGCCTATAAAAGCACTCACTGACCAAATCTGAATAAAGTTCCAATAAAATAATAAATAATGGTAGTACTGCATTAAATCCCAAAGGAAAAGAGTCTATGAGTCTATAATGATATAAATTTATGACTTAATAAATAAGTGGAGGAGAAAAGAAGGCTAGATCTTTTTCTTACAGAATAATTTTGATTAATAAATATTGATAGGGCTCAGGCCCTAGATATAATTCCCAAAAAATGAAAAAATATAGCACCTTAGCATATTGAATATTTTAAACTGAAGAAATCTGAAAAATGACAGATGCCAAAAAGACCTTCTATCCTGAACTAGGTCATAAAATGCTCATGTGAGAGGTACTCTCTCTACCAGGAGGGAAGAAGTATTCTTATCTCTAAAGATGGAGGGATTCCAAATAGAATTTGCACGTTTCTTTCAGTTTACTACATTAATTCATACTCTTTTCTCCTATCACACTTTCCCAGAGCTTTCTACTTTTCATCAAACATAATATAAAAATGCTCATAATAAAATAAAAATTAACTCTCTCTTTGGGTCTTTATTTCCTTATGAAAGCTCTTGTGTCATGTAAAACTGATTTTAAATAAAGTTGCATGCTTTTCTGTTATTAAATGGCATTTTGTTATTAATTTGCCCCACCAAAGAACCAAGAAGGTTAAAAGGAAAAGATTTTCCCTTCACTGCGAGTAGAAGAAATGAGAAACGGAAAATCAGCATGAGAACATCATAGTAATCACTTGATGAATGACAAAAGTAGTAGACAAACTTAAAAGAGAAACTAGTTATTGCATACCTCATTTTATATCCCCTCCAAATTTCCTAGTTACTCTGATAATTTAAAAACTTATCATAACTTCTGTTGCTTCTCTATCAAGGAGGAGGAATTCAGTTACCTCCTATTCACTGTGGGCTGGGCCTAGTGAATATCTTTTAACAATAGACTATGAAAAAAAAAAAGCCAGTTAATGGAAGGAGATTGAGCAGATGTGATAACAAAATGCAATGGGGGATCCAAAATTGGATCTTAAAACCAAAAAAGTATTTGAGGAAATGAATCTGTGATTTTTTTTTGTATTGACTATTGTTAGGAAAGTAACATTAGGAGATGGGTGAAAGTTATGTGAATGTATAACTTCTGTACTTTTTTTAAACAGCTTTGAGATATAATTTGTATACCACAAATTCTGCCATATACAATGCAATATTTTTAGTATAGTTACAGAATTATGCAACAATCATAAAAATCTAACTTTAGAACATTGTGTCACCCCAAAAAGAAAACATATAGGTTAGCAGTCATTTCTCATTCCCTCCCACCATCATTCCTTCTCAATTTAGGCAACCACTAAGCTACTTTCTGTCTCTAAGTGTGCCTATTGTAAACCTTTCATACATATAAATGCAATCTTTAATCTGTCTTTTGTTACTGGTTTCTTCCACTTAGCCTAATGTTTATGAGCTTCATCCATATTGGACTGGGTATCAGCACTTCATTAGTTTTTATTCCATTGTATGGGTTTTCTGTTGTATAAATGGGTAATAAAATGAACTTTACACAATTCCTTTATCAGTTTGAAGTCTGGTTTGTTTCTACTTTTTGGTTATTATGAATAATGCTACTATGGCATTAATATACAAGCTTTTGTGTGGACATATATTTACAGTTTCTTGGAACACCTAGAGCTAGAATGACTAAGACATGTGGTAAGTTTACGTTTAATGTTTGAAGGACCTGCCCAACGGGGGCAGTTGTTTTCTAGGGAAGGAGCTTCTACATTGACTTTAAATAAGAAAGGAGTGTTAATTCTCAATAGGGAAGATTGGGCAACTTCAGACCTGGGGCTTGCAAATACAGGTATTCCACATTAGGAGGAGCATGTAACCCGTTAGGTTCCTACATTTTTCCAACTATCCCTGATTTTGGCATAAGATATATTTACTATTTATCTTGTGCTTCTCAAATGTCTGATAAGTAGAATAAGCTATCACACTCTTTTTCACTATTACACTATGCCAATTCACTGCCTGTGAGACTTGTAACAAGGGGACCACTACCTCTGTCAGGGCCTCCCTGTGCTCCTCTCGTTACAAGGAAGGGTTCCTCATTACTAGCAGCC
Organism: Helogale parvula; assembly: GCA_004023845.1. NCBI lineage: Eukaryota > Metazoa > Chordata > Mammalia > Carnivora > Herpestidae > Helogale > Helogale parvula. Next base: position 37,662 of record PJEM01006230.1, read on the forward strand.
AGCCTAGCAAGAGATCTTGTTTAAATATTGTCACTCTCTTTTTTGCACTACTCTTAAGTTTTCTGTCACTATTTTGTGTCTGAAGAAACAAAAGCTGAGACAGACTTTATGCTGATGAGTATTAATGAAGAATCAACACCTGTGGAAAGAAGAGGGCAGAAGCAGCACTGGGCAGAGGGAGAGGTCAGGCTGATACAACCTGAAAAATTTGACCTACCTCATGAGGAAATCTGGAATGAATATGTCCTGTCAGCACTGTCCTACACTGAGATTGACTGTGTTGATCCATCACTGGATATAGGCCACATAGGTAAAGCATGGTCTTGAGTGAAGTTATCTGTACACCTGAATCAGATCCTAATGCAGATGCCAGTAGGAGTGAATAAAGTCCATTATTTTTTAAGTTTATTTATTTATTTTGAGAGAGAGTGAGTGTGCACTCAGGAGGAACAGAGATAAAGGGAGAGAGAATCCCCAGCAGGTTCCATGCTATCAGCACAGAGCCCTATGTGGGGCTTGAACTCATGAACCTGAGATCTTGACCGGAGGCAAAATCAAGTCAGATAGTTAATGGACTGAGTCACCCAGGCACCCCAAGTAATAAGTCCTTTAAAGAAGAATCTGGATGGTACACCTTACCTGTAATGATATATCTAACATGTGGAGGAGTTAAAAATATAATACTCATTTCTTATTCCCAGTCTAATATTCTGATTCACCATGTTGTTCCTGGTAAAGAAATAGAATAATGTTGCCTACCACTGAGAACTAGTTGAAAGATGGGTTTTATTCTTTCTGTTCCTTTTCAATTAAACCAATACTGTTCTCAGTGATATCTTTATAAATGTCTATAGTAAATAGATTTCCTTATACTCAGTTTACCATGTGACTATGCATGTGTTTCTTTTCTGTGTGTCTTTCATAGTCCTAATATTTAGCTATTTATATACAGAATCCTTATTATGGTGTCTATACAAACCATCCATGCTATATTATAAAGAAACCCAGGTAGAGGAATACAATTCAAGGCAGACATATTATTTTCCTCTTTGTCATAAAAATGAGATATGTTCAATTTGAAAAATTTAGGAAACAGCTAAAATAAATATTTCTTAAATAATTCATCCACTCTTCAGAAATAATTTGTTTCCTAGGTATCATTGGGTTTTCTATTTGTTTAATTGTTTGGTTTTTAAATTTTGTGTCACACTATATTCAGATTTGAACAAGTTCACACCGTTTCTGGTTTAAAAATAAACATTTTACAGAGCATGTGACTATAGACAATACAGTATTTAGAGTTAGAGACTGAGGAGTTAAGAAATACAAGACCCTTATCACAAATACAAAACAGTTAAAAAATATAAAAGCCTGATTTTCTTATCCTCTCTAATTTTTAAAACATGGAATACCAAAAGAAAAGCAAAATATATAGTATGCATGCAAGTTAGCTAAAAACAGATGAGTGAAATGTTTTTCACATGGCTACATTTGTCATTGTAAACGTCCTTAAACAAGTGCAATTCATTCAATAATATTTTATTATTTGTTGTTTTACAGCCACTATCATGTCAACTTGATGCATATAGTAAATTTTTCTTCAAGTTGAATAATATTCCAATGTATGTGTAGCAGATGCTTTTGTATACCAAATGATTCTAGTTTGTTCTCATCAAACACATAAAGTCATTTTGGAATTGCATGCATGCAAATGAGAATTACATGCATGTAAATTTGCATTTGAAATGACTAAATTCCCTTTCCATTTCCATTTTTTATTCTCAACAGCAAACTATTTTTCAATCTTTAAAGTATATATTTGTTCTAAGCTCAGATGTTTATGACATTAAAGCCAAAACAGATGTTTACATCCAAGGATGAGGACCAGAACATTTGTTGTTATGATGACCTACTTGACATTTAAATTTAAAACAGTTCGGAATAAATGGTATATAGCTCCATAGGCTAAATTTTTATTTGGAACTTTTTCCAGAGTAAAAGTTGACAACTGTTATATCTAAACCATAGGTAATTTACAAACCCAATGTATTTCTAACAAAAAGATGTTTCCTTACAATATTATGAAAGGCAACAACCTCAAGGACACATGAAAATTGCCAAGAAATATATGTCTAATGTTAGAGATTGGTTAAAATTTTATTCTTATTTTCAATTAGGGAAATTTCCAGTTAAATGCTTCAGATTGAGTGAGTAGGTCACATGAAATTATCTAGTGTCCAATGATTTCCTAAGATTTGTATTTCTTATGATTTTTTAAAATAAATAGTGATTCTCACAAGGAAATGATCCTAGGTTACAGAATTGTTTTTCAATTTTTGCCACCATGTTGTTAATATATTGAAATTTACTATGACAATGAAAACAAGTTTTTGATATGGATATAGATTTAGTTATAAAGTATTACTATAACAATAGATAGTTAGACTTTTAGAATCATTAAAAAGACCCCAAGGCAGAAGTAGAGTAAAAGCAGAGAAGGCTTAAAAATTAGCCCACCAAAACCTGAACAAAAACCCAAAGGAAAAGCTGTTAATTTAATACAAGTATCAAACTAAAGATGGTTCATAAAAGCATGAAAGAGCTTGCAAATATATGTCCTCAGGTTCTTAACATGCTCCTGAGTATAATGTAATGTTTTATATTTTATGAATATGGATTTCCAGTTGTTCCAGTATCATTTTGCTGAAAATATTATCATTTCTCCACTAAATTGCCTTTGCACCTTTATCAAAAGTCCATGGTCCATATAAGTATGGGTCTATTTTTGGACTCTGTGTTCTGTGCCTTTGATGTATTTAAGTTAATTCCAATACAACACTGATTTTATGACCATAGTTTTATAATAAGTCATTAAGTCAAGTAGTATAATCCAATTTGCTTTTTCTAACTTGCTTCATCTGTTCTAGATATTTTCCATTTCCCTGTGAATTTTCAATACCCCAAGAAGTAAAAATCCTGCTTACAGCCTCCTGACTGAGTATGGAAGTAAAACCTTCCTCCATCTAGTCTTGTAATGACATCTTGACTGTAATCTGTGAGAGATCCTAAAGTACTTAGAGACCCTAAAAGTACTAACTACAAAAACTAAGATAGATACTTCAGTTTCTAGTCCGACATATGAGAAGCTTTTGAAAGTCATCATTACATCCTAACAAATACAAAGCAGAGCAGACTAAAAAATCACCCACTTTGTATCCTCTGTTCTCTTTTCTCTCTAGCCCTCCCCTGTCCACACTCTCTTTCTCAAAAATAAACATGAAAATAATTGAAACAATGAATGGGTTTTGGTGGGCTTAATATTCTAAAATTATAAAAAGGACCGGGAGAACAATTTAAACATACACTGGCAATTGGAATTTCAGCAGAATTACTTATAAGATGAACTAAGGGCTTATTGCTGTCTTTGACAGACCAAAGTTTCTGATGGCGATTCCAACAATCAGGTTATCCCCTTTCTAAAGGAATTGGGAAATATAGACAGTGGTGATGTCTTTCCATGAAAGAGAGAGAAAAGGTGTATAGGCTTTCGCCATACATCATGTAAAAGCTGTCTCATTAGGTGGTGTCTGCTTCAATTATGGAAAATCTTTATTTCAGGTCACCAGAAGGTGAGCGGGTCTAGTCAGAGTTTGGTGCTTTCTTTAGATGTATCACATGAATCCAAGAATCTATTCCCTGGAGTTTGGAAGCACGAGAGTGGGTTAACCAAACCTGACAGAAGCCTTTACAGAGAGGTGAAATAGAATCTTTCTAGGGGTTTCTTTTCCACTAGATGAAATCTTTAGGTTGCAAGGTGTGATGCTTAAAGTCTTAATTTCCCAGTAGTGTGTGATGAAAAGATTAGTCACTAAAGCATGGATATTTCTAATAGAAGTAATTAGGTCTTTACAATATTAAAGTATATCTTCTGTTATCAACTGGGGATCATAGAGGCAGGGGCCAGGTGCATTAGATATCCTATGACTATCTCAAAAGGTGAGAGTTTCTGAGTTCCAAAGGGGATGTATGATCAATTCCAAAGGAGACTTAGAAGAATCAGGAGCAATCTATTAGCCAGGATATTTGAAGGGTCACTACAAATTTTGCCAATTGAGTCTTAATGATGCAGTTAGTGCATTCTGTATGCTCTGAGGATTGAGGATGATAAGCACAGTGAATGTCTTATAAAACTGTCCAAACACCACAGATGTAAAGAGAAAAAATCTAACTGATCACTATGTAGTTTGAGAGGGATTCTTCAATTAAAGATAATCTCTTCTATCAGAATTTTAGCCATAGATGAAGCAACAGCCTGTCTATAAGGGAAAATTTTGGTGTGGTAGGAAAATACAAAAACCATGACTAAAACATATTTATATCCATGAGACAAGGAAAGCTGTATGAAGTCCATTTGCTAAAACTTTAATGGTCCATTGGGCAGTTTATACTCTCTGGGAACAGTGAAAACAGGATTCCTTGGATTGTACTCTGGATATGAGAGACAAATGAGGTGGACATTTTTGTGGCCTTATCAAAGCCTCCAAACCAATGCAATTATCCAAAGCATAATTTATGTATGCTACCATTTTGTTAATAGGCCAATGGTTTAATGCATGTACAGTGCTGTATAGTGATAAATTTAGAACTTCTGGTTGAGCCAGATTGTTATTTGGTCAAAAAAACCCACGTTATTTTTATTATTGAATTAATTATTATATCTCATATTATATTTTCTTCATTGGTGTTAGTCTGTCCAAATTATCATTTCAGAGAATACCCTTTTGGACTGTGACAAAGGTTTGGCAATTAGCTTCCTTGAGAGTAGTATTTTTATGGAAATATCAATGAGGTGGTTTTCTTTGGCCTCCTAAGAATTGAGTCTGGAATGCTCAGGAACCTTAATAATAGCCAGAACAGCTGTCAAACATATGGCATTTAATACATTTGGACACAGGAACCATTTTAAATTTTGTTTATATTGGAGATAAGGACACCTTACTATTTTCATATTATTCCAAAGTTATGAACTACCCCAAAGACATAATATCAGTGTAAATGCTTGAGCTTGATGTCTTGAAGGGCTTCTTTATTTATAAGGTATTAAATTCTGAGGAGAGGTCTTAAGAGATGGATTTGAATCTCAATGGAGGTACACTATAGGTCTGCCAATATCATGAAGATTTTGTCCATAAAGGGAATGGTACCTGATCTAATAAGGACAAATGATCAGTTTCCCCAGACTCAGCCATAGTGCTGTCAGAGCAAATAAAAGATGTTATAAGTCATTTAATTTACTTGTTTGGCTAGTTTGATTATGACTGTCAAATTCTGGAATTATTTCTCCCTTTTGGGAGAGAGAAATTCCAGCATGATACTTTTCTTAAGAAGCCTCAGCCCAATAAAAGAACAAGGGTGAAGGAACTATGGGGGGAAATGTGAGTATCTCTCAAAGGACCTAAACAAGAAAGAATAGGTTCAGAGGTAGGAACCTGTTGATGTATATTAGAGACCTCCACCGTTTGAGTCATTTTTGTCCTCTAAGGCAAGGGGTGCTTTATAGCAATGGGTTTGAGTACCAAAAGTGTCGTTCAGGTGTCAGTAAGGATAGAGAGAAATTATTCACAATCTGAATTGTTTGTCTGTGCTGATTAAGATAGAGGATCGTAAAAGCCCATGTAGTTCTTTGGAGCCCCACTTAAGAATTAGGAAAAGACTGGAAAGCCTGGCAAGAAGATTCTAGGTACATGAAGTGCTTAAGTTTGTAACAGTTTTTTCCCCAATGTCCTGGCTCTTTGCAATACTAGCAGAGACCATAAGATTTTTGGCTTTGTTTGAGAACTTCCATTGCTAGAGTTGAAAATTAAGAATTTTAGTGACCTTCCTTTTAGTTGAATATCTAGGGTGTAGGCAAGATGATTTTCCGCTTTAACTAAATTTGATATGGACATAGTTTCCTATTTCATCCTGGCCCTTTTAACTAAAAGAAAAAAATCTGTTTCACCCTATTAATAAACACATATTTAAATTCTAAGTAGATTCGGCATCTAAAAGAACACTAGAGTTTTCTTTAAAGATAATTTTAAGTTGATTATAATAGTCATGAACAAGTTAATCAGGCTTCTGTGTGCAAGCCTGAGTTTTGTTTCAATCAAATGGCTCAGAAAAAAAGCTGTTGGAATGGATTGGTGGAGATTTTTAGTGAATTTGCTAGCATCTTGCCAAAAGTTAGGCATCTGTTTTTCTAAATCCCTTTCAGGCTGTTTCCATTACCCTACTTTTCATTCAATGTTTGGCCTGGCCTCATCAATAAGCATGTGGACTGCTTGATAGAAATCTGTGAAATCAGGTTGATAAGTTTAAGTAACTGTGTTGAATTCCTCAGCAAATTTGTGGAATCTGTGTGGGTCCTTGGTTACTTTCAGGAACTATGGCTCCAAGTTCACATTTAATCCAGGAAACATAAGAAATTTGGGGGTTGTTGGATCTTCAGAAGACTTAATTTTAAAGAGTTAAACCTATTAATAAGTCCAGGAGAGGAGAAAACTGGGAAAATTTCAGAAGGAAAGGAAGTTAGGGGAAAGGATTAGAATGAGGAATTAGAATAAGAATGTGGAGACGGTTCTGAGAAGTGGGAATGGTACAGAGTGAATAGAGGAAAATGGTGCCCAAAGCAGAGCCTGAGCACAAGATGGCTGCTTGTCAGGAGACAAGGAAGATGGGAGTGAAAAAGGAGTCCTTGAGAATCATTTTGGCTTCTCTCAATTGTTTGTTTACTTCAGTTAATTTAGAAATAGTGTTTTGCAGAGAGGCAATTTATAATCCTGAAAATGTTTGAAAGCCTCAAGGTACCAATTAAAATAGGCATTCCGTTCATGTTGTTGTTGTTGTTGTTGTTTCTTCATTTTGGAGCCACAACTATCTAATTTAGTTTTGAGAAAACCAAGTCTGAGAAATTGAAAGTTTGCATAATGGTCATTAAAGTTTTAAATTATATTTACTTAAGCTCGTCCAGTTGGGTTAAAATTGTGTAGGAGGAGAGGCCATAGGTTTTAGACATAAAACTATCCTTGTTCTCTGGAACAGCATGCCCTTGTTGCATTTAATGACTGGAATCTTTTTTCCACAGTTTTTTCTCTAGAGTAAAAGAAATATTCCTAAATGACCTGATTTCAAAAGAGTGGGGCCAAATAATCAGCACAGTTTCAGTAGAAACAGCTCGATTCCAAATGAGTTGGGCCAAATGTCAAATGAGTACTCACAAAAAAAGGGTAAAACTTAAAAAACAAACAAAGGATTTTTAAAAATCCAAAATAAAGCCTGGAGAGCTCAAGACACAGAGAGTGGAGCCTGAAACCAAGAGAAAATTTATCCTCAAACCCTAGGGTTGGAGAGAAAGCAGTGAGCTCAATGGGCTCAAAGAGTACTGGCACCTGTTTGCTTACCAACCTCAAAGTTGTTAGAGGGATTGTCTCTGGATCCCACTTCTGACATAAAGTAATGTTAATCTTAAAAGAAAAATAGTTAGTGGTTTTATTCAGGAATACAGAGGGAGTGCTAACTGGGACAAGCAAGCTATAGCAAAAGCCATAGGTAAGTCTGGAGAACAAAGGAGAAGAACACTTTTATAGAGGAAAGGTGTTGGGACAGGCTGTTATAAATCAAAAGTCCAATAAAGTAAACTAGGAATTCAAATTGTAGTGGCTTTTTGTTGGCTGAGCTGTGACAATCTTTCAATGGCTTTGCTGGGCAAGGAGATCTTCCTTTCTCCTGCTGGGAATAGTAAAGTAGCCTTCTTCCTGTTGGTAATGTAAGGTATAGCTCCTCTTATTATGGTCTGCAATTAATGGTGATTGGTAATAGGCAACAGCTCCTTCATCTGACTTTCCATCCCCATTTTTTATGAGGTTTTGCTAGAAGCCATTTCTGAACTCACTAAAGTCAAGAAATCTCCTTGTGAGGTAAGGCAGGTTTGCAAGGCTCCTACTGTCAGATGGCAACCTATATCTACCCCCCACTCAATTATTTTTTCTTGAGCACTGACCCCCAAGATGCCTTTTTGACTGGTATCAGGTTTGATGTGCCCCCCCTTATCCCTTAAATATGTACCTTGCAAAGGGGCTTATTACAGGAATTTCTTCTTTTGTGTTTATGGGAGCAAATATTACATTTCCTGAGAAACCTGTTTTTCTTTCCCTCAGGAAAACAGGCTGTTGACTCCTGCTCACAAAGAACTAACTCTTGCCTCTGCTGTACCAAAATCATTGCCTTGTATTTAAATGCTAAAGATACCTTCTTCCCCATATAATACGCATCTAAGTCACCTACATCAATCACTATTGATAAAGATTATTAATGAAGCTTCTACCAATCTGTGTTCTGGGAAATTTTTACATACCAAAGAATTTTTCATCTGAAATCATTGTCTAAGGCAATTGCCACTTCTGTTTTGTACCCTATACATTTTTCCCATAAAAAAAGCTGACTCTCTGGTCAGTGCAGAGATGCCTGCCTGAAGAGCAGAGATGCCTACCTGGTGATCAGAAAGAAACCAAGGCTCTTTCACTACCTTTTGCCTACACCGTCTATCCTTCAGGGAGCCCTGAACCTGCTGGAGCTGGACTCTGGCAAGGTTTCCTTTATTCAGTTTCACAGACTGTTCTTGGATTCCTAAGAATGAGCAAGACTGCAAAACCCTACCCCCTCAAATTGGAGATTCAGATGGGCAAATACAGGGAGTCACAGCTTATCAGAACAGAGGCTTTCAAGTTGAACTACAAATCAGGAATCAGAGTTGGAGCGGGAAAACCTCAACAGTAATTAGTAAATTTTGGAGGTTCAGTGTGGAGTTTGAAAGTTAAAATTTCCAGGTAGACTCAGTCTTGGGGAGACCCCCACTATATAGTGAGATTTACCACAAGATGTTTGACCAGCTTCCCACAGTAAGTATCAGAGAAAAATTTCCTCTGACTCTTGACAGGGAAAGGCAAAAAGAACCATTTTGAAATATAGTAGAGTACTCTTTTCTTTTTTTTTAATTTTTTTTACATTTATTTATTTTTGAGAGACAGAGCAATAACAGAGGAGGGGCAGAGAGAGAAAGAGGCACAGAATCTGAAGGAGATTCCAGGCTCTAAGCTAGTAGTCAGCATGAGCTGGATGCAAGGCTCTACCCCACAAACCGTGAGATCATGACCTTAGCTGAAGTTGGATGCTCAACTGACTGAGCCACCGAGGCACCCCAAGGGTACTCTTTTCATAACAAGACTTGCCTATAAAGTAAACTAGGTAACCAGATCCTAATCTGTAGGGGTATTATTCCTAACATGATGGAAGGGGTATACTCAAATGCAGCCCACCTAAGCGTCATTTTCCATCTAAGAAGGTAGAAAAACTGAGAAACTCATGATGTTCACAGTAGAGAGGTATAGACTCGATGAAATACTGAAACCTACTCATAGGACTATGAACACCTTCTCCACTACACACACCTTACTAGCACATTACTAAGGCCCATTTATGGCAGTTCCTTTTACCCAGTATATCATCTGTAGCTATTAAGAAAATGTACCAATGGCAGAAAACACAGTTTGAAAAGACAGAACAAACAGTAGCCCCAAACATGGTAGACTTGTTGAAATTATGAATCCAGGACTTTAAAACAACTAAGATTAATATGCAAAGGTTCTAATGGATAAAATAACATGCAGGAATATATGGGCAATGTTAGCATAGAGAAGGAAATCCTAAAAAAGAAGCAAAAAGAAATTTTAGAGATTGAAAACACTGTAGGAAAAACAAAGAATACCTTTGATGGGCTTACCAGTTGACTGGACACAGTGGAGGAGAAAATCTCTGAGGAAAAATATATAGAAAGAGATAGAATCCTCAAAAAAACAGAGCAGAATACCCAAGGGTTATTGGACATTTACAAAGAATGTAAAACATGCATAATGCAGATATGAGACAAAGAAGAAACAAAAAAGCAGAAGAAATATTTGAAACAACAATAAATAAATATTTTCCCAAATTAATGTCAGACACCAATCCTGAAAGCTCAGAGAACACCAACCAGGATCAATACCAAACAAACAAAAAACACACCTCAGAACTTAATTTTGATGTTACGGAAAATCAAAGATAAAGAAACCCGAGGGGGAACAAAAAACACCTTATGTATAGAAGGACAAAGATAAAAATTACATCCAACTTCTCTTCAGAAATCATGCAATCAAGAAGAAAGTGAAAAGAAGTATTTTTTCCCTCTGTACACTATGGCGTGAAAACAGTCCCAAGAATATAAACTGTGTTGTTAAAATGCTCACATTGGATATTTCTCCTCTCTCATACATCATTGTCCAATTCTTGATGTCCACTGTAGTGAAAACAACTGTTTTATATGCCATATTTTATTGCACGATTTATATTTTTGGATAGATATATTTATATATAATATATAATAGTCCATGATAGTATCTCTTGAATTTCTTTGGTAAATGTAAACAAGCTTAGGACATAATTTTTTTTAACCCAGAAATTATTTTATTATCTACTTTAGTGCAAAGTACTCTGACAAACTTAAGTGCTTCCCAGGAAAATGCAGAACATTCCTTGTATGTATAATTGGCTCAAATATCTGTAAAATTGATTTCTATGAGTTAATCAATGGTGTTTTAAAGAAATTTTAAGCACTCATATGTATTTTTTATTTTCAAGGAAATTCAATCCCACTTTTAATTGCAAAAAGTAGAAAAATATTTAGTACAATTTTATTTCATAAGCATACTGAATGATTTAGATGGAAAGAGTAATAAATACTGAAAATTGATGCCTTAGAAACCTCATCCTTCCTATCTTGACCTTGAGGTAATAATAGTTTCAGCATGACTTAGGGGAAAACATATTTTTGTTTTCCTCCTATCTCATGAGAGAAAGTTGGAGAGACACCAGATAATGGAGAAGGAATGGGGGGAAAGAACCAAATGATAGACAAGATACAGAGATTACATTCAAGTAAAATTTATCAATGATTGCAGAAGTGAAAGACATTTTAAGAAATGCAGTACCCATTACTATTTATTTTACGACTGTGATATAAACCCCCTTTCCATCTGCTGCAGAAATTGTCTAATATTTGAAACTACAAATACATATTGAGAGGGATTATTATTGTAGGAGCTAAATGGAGCTTTATAATCTCAGTAATAATGGCATGAAGAAGCACAGGGCCCCAGAGCTGAGAGTAGAGGGGTGCAGAAAACATCAGAAATGTTAATAAAATTTGGTGAGACATAGAAACACCTTAGTTTATGAAATACATGTCATGAAACAATGTTAACTGGATCTCCACAGCTGGAAATATCTAAATAATTTACTTATACAGGCATAAACTCTAATACTTACAGTACTCAAATGGGATATGTAGTTTGCACTGACATTACATTGAAGAGATTTTACTTATTTACTACTCAAGCAAGCTGGACAAAAGGAGATACAACAAGGTAATCATCTACTGATTATAGTAGAAAAAGATAAACACAGGGATTTGTTAAATTTTTAGGCTAGCTTCTTCTATAATTTTTCTTCCATTTTTAACTTTTTAAATATAGACACAATCACCAATAATGATTCAGTTGAAAATCAAATTTAACCAATGACCATATGGAAAGGAATGGGTTTCTCTAGAGAATGAAAATGTTTTTAGGTTACATACATTAAAAATGTGAAGCTAGTGATTCCTTAGATATAATATTCTATTGAAGCTTCCTTCATGTCACTAGTTTATAAAACACTTTTAAAATTGACAAGTATGTCATTCACAGTCTAAAGCCCCTCCCCTTTTTTTATTCAATTCTAGTAAAATCTTAGAATTGACATTGCATTTTTAGTTCTAGAAGGATTTTATGTTTTGAAATATATGATTATAACTCAAAGAAATAGTAATGTGAAAAGCTGCTGAGAAAGTGCATGCAGAAGTAAAATGGCATTTAAAATTTGGAATAGAAAATGAGTAGCAAATATTCTATAAACATTTAGAACTCAACATACCTTTAGAAGTAGTGGAACATTCTCTTTGAGACCAATAGTTTACATTTCTCTTGCATTTAATTCTCTATTTTATAATTGTTCTTTGTTCACATTAAGCATGCTTCAGAATTCTGATAGCTTATGACCAAGATAAATAAATTACAGAAAACATATACACTCATACACTCATGACATTCACAGTTGAGGATATCAAACAAAAAGCAAATGTTCCTTGACATTTGAATGATCATGGAAATATTTTGGTTGAAATAATAATGTACCACTTTTGCAATTGAAAATAACATTCAAATTCATATTAATCTTTCAATTAGAAGTGTTAGGAACATAGTTAAGCATTTTGAAAGTAAATTCTAAGATGAATTTCCTAATGTGAGGTTGAAAAATAGAATCACAAAAAATTATAATAATCTAGCAAATGAAGCAGTTTAAACTTAAAAAAACTTCAAGATTTTCTTTGACTAACTGCCAACGTTTATAAGAAGCTCTGTATTTTGTTTTTTATAACTTGTACTTTAGCAATCTTACAAAGAAGAGTTCAACTACTTTCAAGCTTAATGAATTTAAAATGTTATTTGTTACTTCTTTTTGAAAATCCTACCTTATCCACAGTGTGAAAACTCCCAAAGTACATGGGATTTTAAAGATTTCTGGTGCAGGGAGAAATTTCTTAAGCTTTGCTGAGACAACCAAACAAACAGTGAAATTCTGAAATAAATCCATGGCATCATATGGCTCATTTATAATTATTTTCTCGTAATAAGCAAGACAAAAATCTTCCTTCAAGTATTTGATTAGATTCAGTACTTGTACTTTGCAGAATTTCTCAGTTACATAGACTCATTTTTTTTTTTTTGGTTAGTTGAGGAACATGGTGCAGAAAACAGATGATCATAATCATCATTTAAAAAATAACCAGTTTCACTTTACTTACTTTACCATACAATTAAAGTATACTTTTTTTAGGCACTCAATTTACATATTTACTAGTGCTCTACTTTGTATAAAATATACATATAAGTAGTTTTGTGCTATGGGGCACAAAAACAAACAATCTGTTCTCAAATAGGTGATAATCTGTTTAGGGATATATGATGATTTTTTCAAACAAATATAATGTAAGTAAAAATATTATCCTTATAATACAAAAGGGTAAAAGTATTACGGGCTTCAATACTGACAGTGGATATTTCCAGTTAAAACAAACAAAAAAAGGCCTTAAACAATTGGCATTTTGGATGGTTTTTGAAAATTATGTAGAATTTCATAAATTATCTGTTCTTTAGGTAGATTTTACTACTTTAATGAGAATTCAAGGACTCAGGAATTTATGTAATTCTTGATACCAAAAGTTAATTTGCTTCCAGATACAAACTGCGTGGTTGAAATGTGAATAGTGTTCTCAAAATTTGTTTAAAGAATGTATCACCGATTTATATCCAATCCACAAATATCCTTAATCTCCAAATATTCCCTTACAAAGTTTACTATTTGAAAGATGAAGAAAACAAAATAATCAATGTAATAGTGAGAGATGACACTGCAGCAGAGCAGAAAAGTAATTTTAATATAACATTTGGTTGTAAATGTAATAAAATTGTTAAAGGCATGATATCTAGTAATGTAGCTGCAATCTAAATTTTATATATTTTTTTCAGATTTTGATTTAAATTCTAGTTAGTTAAACATAGTGTAATATTGGTTTCAGGAGTAGAATTTAGTGATTCCTCGCCTACGTATAACACTCAGTGCTCAACACCACTGCCCTCATTAATACCCATTAGACATTTAGACCATTCCCTACTCCCCTCCCCTCCATCAACCCTTAGTTTGCTCTATAGTTAAGAGTCTCTAATGGTTTGCCTCCTTCTCTCTCTCTTTTTTTCCTTCCCCTATGTTTATCTGTTTTGTTTTTTAAATTCCACTATCACTGAAATCACATGTATCTATCTTTCTCTGACTGACTGATTTTGCTTATCATAATGCACTCAAGCTTCGTATATGTTGTTTCAAATTTCAATATGTCATTCTTTTATATGGTTGAGGGATATTCCATTGTGTGTATGTGTATGTGTATGTGTGTGTATGTGTGTGTGTGTGTGTGTGTGTGTGTGTGTGTGATATATAAAATCACTGTATATAATCACTTCTTTATCCATCAGTTGATGGACATTTGTGTTCTTTCCATAGGTTAGTTATTGTTGATAATTTTTGCTTTTGTTTCCTTTGCCTCCAGATACGTGTCTGGTAAGAAATTGCTCCAGCTGAGGTCAAAGAGGTTATTACCTGTGTTGTCTTCTAGCACTTTGATGGTTTCCTGTCTCACATTGAGGTCTTTCATCCATTTTTATTTTGTTTTTGTGTATGATATAAGAAGGTGTCCAGTTTCATTCTTCTGCATGTTGTGTCCATTTTCCCAACACCATATGTTGAAGAGAGTCTTTTTCCAACATTGGATATTTTTCCTGCTTTGTCAAAGATTAGTTGACTATATAGTTGTAGGTACATTGCTGGGTTTTCTGTTTTGTTCCATCGATGTATGTGTCTGTTTTCGTTTCGGTATCAGACATTCTGGATGACTACAGTTCTATAATATGGCTGGAATTCTGAATTTGTGAACCCTCCAGATTTTCTTTTCTTTATCAGATTGCTTTGTCTATTTGAGATTTTTCTTGGTTCCATATAAATTTTAAGATTATTTTTTTTGACTGTGGTATTTTGATAGGGATTACATTAAATGTGTAGATTGCTTTGGGTAGTAGACACATTTTGACAATATATGTTTTTCCAATGCCGGAGTCCAGCTCTAGCAGGTCCAGGGGTCCCTGAAAAGATGGACAGTGTTGGCACAAGAGAGTGATGAGAGAGCCACAAATTTTATTTTTTGTTGTTCATCACCAAGCAGACATCTCTCTCCTTCAGTCTGATTTGGTGTCTTCTTTATTGGTTAAGCAATAACATGACATCAGAAAATAGAAATTGTTTACAGTTTCTGACTCTTAGTGATAAGGTGTTTCAATCATCAAAGGTGTACAGAGACAAGTTTTACAGAGTTATTTTTGTAGAACCATCCCAATTTATTTTTGGCATCAGTCCCTAAGGTTAAGAAGGTAACATCCATATTATTTTGTATGGGTTGGCCTTTGGCCAATAATTATGACTCTGTTTTTATTAACAAGTTATAACCAAATCATATAATGCATTTACAGTAAGGTTAAGTAAATTTTACAATCAAGAGAATAACAAGATGTTTTTAGTAAAAACCAGGATAATATGCATATTATTGTTAGTAATGCTAAAACTAAAACATAGGTCAAATTATATATAGATAGGCTGGGAGTTATTTTTATCTAGCTCATTAACCATAAGAGAAAGAATGTTTGTTAACAAGTTGCCAGAGAAAGCCCCTTCCTTGATGTAAGCATAATGGGGGCCCTGTGTGTGTTGACCTTGCACCTGGGTTTCTAATTTCTTATCCATCCTCATAGCTGAAGTCAGTACAAGAGAGGGCATTTGTGACTCCAATAGCAAAAATACATGCAACAACTGATGTCTGGTCGTTGTCTGTTTCTTATCTCTAAGTTAGACTCTTTTTATTCTGGGACAAAGTTAATTGTAACTCTTGTGTTCTTAGCCCCCCTTATGTTTTGGGTCTGGAAGGCTCATGAGAAGAGCCTTTTGGCAAACATCTGCAGCACTTTGATCTAAAATCCCTTATGCAGGGGCAGGAATGTGTTTTTTCTTATGGGGTAACTGTGTGGGAAATATCGGTCTGACTTGGAACATTGTGAGGCCTAATCAATAGCAACAGGCTTAATTTCACATGAGCAGTAGTAGCAGAAGGAGATACCAGTTCTGCCTCTCATGGCAGGAGCCATGCAACGTCTGCCATTTCCTTACTGTGACCGTGTCATCCAGCAAGGCTGGTGCGGCTCCTGGCATTCCAATCCATGAGCATGGGATGTTTTTCCATTTCTTTCTGTCATCTTATTATTTTCATAAGTGTTCTATAATTTTTAGAGTACAAATCTTTTGCCTCTTTGGTTAGGTTTATTTTTAGTTATCTTACAGTTTTTTGGTGCATTTGTAAATGGAGTAGATTCCCTGATTTCTCTTTCTGTTTCTTCATTATTGGTATGTTAAATTTCATATTTTTTTATTTTTTAAATTTTTTTAATTTCATATTTATTAAATACTCTTTACATTATCATTTGCAAGTTACTTCCTCTGTTTTTCTGACAATGGTATTAGCATTATCAATGATCTATCCATTAAACAAACATTTTTAAACATTTAGTATATACTATTCAAGGGATCAGTAAATAAAAAATATATGTACACATGTGGAACATTCTGGTGTAATGGACAAAAAACAGTAAATATTATAAATAAGTGGAATATACTGTGTACTAGAAGTGCTAACTGCTATGGAAATGAAGCAATATAAAGGAGTTCAGAAGTGTTCAAGGCGGTTTTCCAATTTTTCTATTGTAATCCAAGTAAGATTTATTGAGAAGGTAAAATTTCATCTAGGCCTCAAAAAATGTGAGGAGTGAGCAATAGTATATCAAGGAAAAGAATATTCCAGGCAGAAGGCACAGGTCTGGCATGTTTGAAGTAGAGCAAAAAGGTAGTATATTTGGTAAATAAAGACAGAATGAAAGGACTTCCCCCAACAAGTCCCCTGATGCCCCATTAAAGCGTTAATTTTTAAAGGTAGGAGACTGAGTGAGTTACTTACATTAATAAGTGTAGGTAAAGGATTAATGTTCAAAAATTGAGTCTTGGGGGACTCCAGTGATTGGAGAATTTGGAGTGAAGAAGAAAAAGAACCAAAGGGGTCTGAGTAAAAGCAGTCAATTCCATAAAGGTAAAACAATATTAGAAGCCAGGTGATAAAACTATAGTAAATGAAATAATTTATTTCCAAGTAGACGCTATAAACCACAGCAAATGCTGCTGACAGCTAAAAAATATGAGGACTAATTATTAACCTCTGGATTTAAAAATATGTAGGAAATTGGTGACTCACTAGAGTGGTTTCACCAGAGTGATGGTAACAAAATGTTGAGTAGAGTCAGTTTAAGAAAGAAGGGAAAGAGAAGAGTATTTGATGACATTAAATATGGAAAATTATTTCTAAAAAATTTTCTGTGATGCTCAACAAAGAAACGGGGCAATAGCTGGAGTGTAAATGGGACAAGGGGGATTTTTTTTTAAATTGAGTTGGTAACAGCCTATCTGTTGTTGATTGAAATTGTTAGAGAGGTGTTGAGGATTTGGAATTAAAGGAAAAAGTTCTAGCCAGGCTCCCTTGAGTGAAAGAGGGTGGGATTTAATGCACAATAGCTATTACAGTTAGGTGCAAAAACAATTCATCCTTGATAACAGAACAGGTAGTAATGAATTAATAAACATATTATAGAGGGGGTTTTTGTGCAACATCTCTCATTGCTTCAGTTTTCTCACAGTTATACAAAGCAATACCATCTGCTGAGACTAGATGGGGATAGAGATAGGAGGTGATGGAGACAAAGGTTAGAGAATGAAGTGTCTGGTGTTGAATGATAAAGATTATATAAAATATCCCTATAGAAAAGTAGATAGTAAAGTAGGAAAATTGTGGGATTTTAGACCATCTCCTAGTCTACTTTTTGAAGTTTATGGTCATGAATTTAAAACAAGAACACCTCAATGACTTATTTATTTCTCTAACTTTAATCAGTTACGTAGATGTAGAATAGAGATAACATTTATTTTCATTAGAATTGTAATTTTGACAAGCTGGTTTACATAAATAGAAAAGAACCAAAGGAGCAAAAAAGGTTTTCACAAATATTTGATGATACAAATTTTTGCCCAAGCTGGGTAAAATAGGAAGGAAGAAAGGGTATAGGGGTATGTGAGAAAGTTGAAACATGGTAGAATAGATCAACTTATTATATATAAAGAAAATTATGTGTATAAATCAATGTGATTCCTTATACACACAGTCACATTTATACACTAATCAGTTTTTATTCTCATTTATGTTAGTGCTAGTGTGTTTCACAACTTTTACACAGGTTACTTGAACTTTAACATTTCCTAAGAAAGGACAAGATTTTTTCAGCAACTTTCTAAAATAGACATTATTTTCTTCATTTTACAATATAGAATGAGATCCAAAAGATTAAGAAAGTTCATCCTCATTTGTAGCTAATAGGAGACTAAAATACAGATTGATTTTACACAAAGCCTGTGTTATTTTTATTTTACCAAATTGTGTGTCCATTGTAACTCATGGCATGTTGAAAAGAAACAACAAAATACACAAAACTAGTATGTGGAATAACAACTCACAGCTATTTTTCTTATAGTGTGAAAGCATAGAGTTAATTTAATCTATGAATAATAGCAATGTTTAACATTCGTATTAGTTCTCAAGAAATAATTTAAAAGTCATTCTAAGAACAACTCAATGAGATGAGTTATATTATTTTTGTGGTAAAAGTTCAGAAACTGAGCACTAAGTATAAAGAAATTTGATGGATATATAGAACAGAAAGAAATAAGTCTTGAGGGGCCCAGGTGGCTAAGTCAGTGAGCATCTGACTCTTGATTTTGGCTCAGGTCATGATCTCACAGTTTGTGATAATGAACCCCATATCGGATTCTGTGCTGATAGCACAGAGTCTGCTTGAGATTCACTCTCTCCCTCTCTCTGCCCTGTCTCTCTCTCTCTCTCTCTCTCTCTCTCTCTCAAAATAAGTTGTTTAAAAAAATAAAAAGGGTCTCATGAATTTATACTCTAGGCTGCTCCATTATATCAAAATACTTTTCAAGTAAATTAGGACATGCAAAAAATGTCATAAGATATATGTAAAAACATAATGCCTAATAACCTGAAAGAAAGATTAAGGGATTTAATATCTTAGAAATGTGTAATTACATGCCCAACAAGTGAAGGATTGTATGGGTGTCAGGAAAATGAATAAGTGATATAAATAAATTCATAGAAGACTTCAAGTTAATCATTTCTGCTTCTTTCATATATAGTTCTGTAGGTCCACAAATTTATTTATAATTGGTAAAAATTGCACATAGTATGAGAAATTAACATATGCTATGTATAAAACAGGTGTAATTATTGTAAAAGTTCAGTTAGTATGAGAAAAATGTATAGAAATCCTTGGAGCATTTCAACAAAACGTTATACTAATATTAAATTGAACTTTTGCTTAGGTTTACAGGGGCTATTTCTTATATTTTATTAATTTATATTGTGAATTTCATCACAGATTAGAAATTAAAGTTAAACCTTCTTTATTTCTTTATTTTATTCCACATAGTACGTTTCAAATTATGTAGTATATAAGAAAGTACCCTCTGTGCTATAAAATGCTACACAGGTGGTGATTATTTATTATTTATTTTTTCAAATTTTTTATTATTTATTTTTTGAGAGAGAGAGAGACAGAGACAGAGTGTGAGTGGAGGAGGGGCAGAGAGAGAATGAGATGCAGAATCTGAAGCAGACTCCAGGCTGAGCTGTCAACACAGAGACCAACACAGGGCTTGAACCCACAGACCATGAGATCATGACCTGAGCTGAAGTTGGATGCTTAGCCAACTGAGCCACCCAGGCGCCTCTATTATTTATTATTTATATGCCACATACCATTGTAAGGAGGCAACATCCATTTTGTTGATAAAAATACTAAGATCTAATATTTTATTGAAAAAATATTATAGATTTATTTTTAAAAACTGAAATAAAAGATTATTGGCATTCTTTACCTTCTAATATTTATTTTTCATACTCTTACTACTTCTAAGAACTTTATGACTCTTTTGAACATTTTTTGGTTTTACTTAGCCATTTATAGGTAAGTTTTACATGAGGAAAAGCCACAATTTGCAAAAGTATGTTTAGGTCATTAAGCATTTAAAGTTTTTTTTTTTAAACTTTATCTCCAGCTATACAAGTATAAACTATTACCTCTAAAGTAGCTGGTCCTTAAGAAAACAGAAATATTTGCCTCATATTTCTTCCCTGCATATTTTTAACATGAATTAGAAATCCACCCACCTCAATGGCTTAGACAGAAAAAAAATGGAATTTATTGTTCCCTGTATTCTAACACAAAACTAAGAATTGACATTACACAAATTTAGGAAATATTTGCTGATTTTCATCCTGTCTACAATAACAATAATATTAAAAAAGTAACACAATTCCTAGTGTTATTTTTATTTCCACCAATACTGCATCAGTAATAATAACTATACATATCTGTTAGTGTTCCACAAACTTCTCAAGTGTAGAATGTTATCCCACAGGACTGTGTCTCCTCTCATGGTAAGAACAACAACTGGAAAAAATTCTTCTTGAAAATCTTTTTGACAGTAAACTGAGAATAGGGGATTCTCCAGACATTTTTTCAATTCCTAAAACATGATTCTTGAGAACATTGTTAGATCACTCAGAAAATAACTATAATGTTGATAAAGACAACGTGAAAAACAACTGTGAAAACTCTGAAATATGTTTATGGAAAGGGAAAAGTAACATTTCTAAATGAATGTGTTATGTAATACATGATTTTAAATGGTATATGTAAAAACATTAATATATTAAATACTTTAAATAGATATTAAGTATCATTTACATCCCCAAAATTTATACATTCAATTGGTCTTTTTAAAAAATTTGTAATTTTATAAATGAAATGTTTTCTTATATTGTGACATTCTTGGTAATCCCAACATAAAGAAATAAAGACAGTAAAGAACAGCCTTCCAAGGGGAACTCACATGTCATACATGGACATATAAAAATGATGACAGTTATCATATTCTGCTTTTTAAAAAAATGGACTTGGAGTACCTGTATGGCTCAATTGGTTTAGACTCTGACTTTCTTGGGTAATGATCTCATGGTTCATGAGTTGGAGCCCCACATTTGGCTTTGTACTGATAGCTCAGAGCCTGGAGCCTGCTTTTGATTCTGTGTCTCCCTCTGCCTGCCCCTCCCGGGCTTACACTCTGTCTCTCTCTCAAAACAAATAAGCATTAAGAAATTTAAAAAAAATAAATAAATATCTAAACAAATTTGGACTAGTTATTCAAGTAAGGTTTCTTGAAATAAATGATAAACATATTAATGCCACAAATGTTCATGATTTTGTTGCCCTCTGGTGACTGATGAAAATGTCTATTAAAAATTTTATGTTTGGTTCAAGAGAAACCTACTAACATGGTACTTAATTGTTAATATAGCCCCTAATCAATGATGTGCACATGGTATGAGCTTTATGAAGTTTTTTTTTTTTTTGAATTTGTATTCATTGTGTAGGTTTAATCTTTGGCCTTCTTTTTTATTTTAATATATCTACACTCATGGTGAACTCATCCAGTCATGACTAAATAGAATGGAGGCTGGTAAACATCAAGTTTAAATTTTAAAATATTTATCTACAAATTTCAGCTTTCTATATCCAATTGCCTACAGGATATCTCCACTTGTGTGTGTGTGTGTGTGTGTGTATGTGTATACATATATATATACCAAATTTAATGTACCTAAAATTAAACTTCTGGTGATTCTCCAAAACCACCTCCACTTGCAGACATTTCCATCTTGGTTGATTAATGCACCGTCCTCCCAGGCATTTGGTGCAAAAACTATGCATCCATGATTCATTCATTCATTCATTTATTCTCTCTCTTCCTCTCTCTACCCTCCTCTACTTTTCCGCTCAGTCATCTCTATTTCTACCTCTATCTCTACCTCTCTCTTTCCTTAAAATGAGCCAAGCTGAATTCTATATATACTACCTTCAAATCTCTTTTTATCTCTTTGTATCCCATAGCATTCATTACCTGCTAATGTCCTGAATTATTTACTTCTTTGTTAATAGTTTTTAATGTTTACATCTCCATGCTAAAATAAAAGCTGTGATAACAGGGATATTTGTTAGATTTATTTACTGATATATCCAAATGTCTAAAACAGAAGTCAAAGAATATCATCTATTGAATGAATCAATAGAGTTGTTATTTATATTATGCTGTCACCATTCAGCCAGTGTTGAACAAAGGTTTAGAATATAACAGTGAATTGAAATATTTATAGAAATATGAGTGAATGAATACAATGAACTGTGTGACCATTCTAAATTGCTCTCTACCTGAGTAAAATGCACTAAGCTACAGAAACCACTTATGAAATACATTTTATAGCATCACAGAACTTAGTATCCTTTTTTTATTCTATTAAAACTGTATTCATATTCTAAATTATATTACTTTTTTATGTTTTCTTTCTATTGGTGTTTAGTTTTCTCTCCCACCCCATTTCATTTGTTTAAACAATACTATTAATTGTTAATATTAATCAAATATTTTAAATTATGAAATGATACAAACATATTCTTGTCAGACTTCACATCTTCAAACACAGTAACAATCAGCTTCTTGCTCAGATTCTAGTCTCTTATAGAACCTCTTAGGCTTATCTGCTGATTCTGACATAATGGAAATAAAAATTCAATTGATATTGCTATGTCCATCCAAGTGAAGTTCTCTTGCTCTGAGAGGAACTAAACTAGTCATATATCTCTTTTTTACTTGTGTATACTAAAGTGCTAAAAAACAAAACAAAATAAATGATAACAACAACAAGAGCAACAAGAACAAGAAGTCCACATGGCCCTAATGCCATTTCAATATAATTTACAAGAAAAAGAATTATTTTCACATCAACTCGAAGAGTTTTATTAATTTAACTTTTTCTGAAACTTATTTATTTTAATTTTAAGTATAAATATAGAATATAGCATATACTATAACTCAAAATAATTTAAGAGCCTTTATTTTTAAAAATATGCTCATTTAAAAATATCCAGGATTGATCTATCATCCCTCTCTCCCTCTTTCTCTCTCTGTCCGTCCTCACTCTCTCTCTGTTGTTTTTCCTGAAATATTAGTTTGAAATTTCCTGACAAAAAATAAAATATTCTTCTTGAAGCTATTTTTCTAATTTTTGTCATAATTTAATACATGCTTGTAAACGTCCAGTAACTTTAGTAATTTAATATTCTTGAAATAATAATTAAGTAGTGTAACATTTGGAATTTATGAAAGCTTGAGTGATATTCTTGAAGACCAAGTTTTTATTGAAGAAGGGAATCACCAAATATTTGATTTAAATTATTATCAGTCAATATAGAAGCATATAAAATATTTACTGATATTTTTCCTGTCTCTTTCAATGAGTTACATTATAAGTCAAAGTACTATTATTACATTGATGGCTTTTGTCTATGAGTAAAATATGTAGGTCTAATGACTGACAATATGCTTGTTAGAAACAGGCCACATCACTTTGCCTGCTAGACCAGATACCATGGCAACACCTGGTTAGTAAAAGTTGAAGAAATATTTTGTAGTTTTGCATTTGTTAGAGCTGCTGGACTGTAACAGATATACATTAATTGGAAGTAGATGTGACAGCTTGCAGCAGTTACTAAGATAGGAAGCAAACCATCAGCACCTGTCAAGGCTAAGGACTGAAAAAAGATGAATCAAATGCTGTGATGTGTGACTTCAAACACAGTGTCACTTTTGTGTATTCATCATTTGTAAAAAGTGTGGGGAAATGTGGGATTTTGTTAATATATAAATATTTTCATCAGTGTCTTAAAGATATGAAAAAAGAATCATCGCCTGTCAAGTTAAAAAGGGGTAAATTATAAATTCAAAAGAACACATAAAACTTTGACAGTTCTAATCATGTACCATCACCATGATTTCACAGTGCAAGATGCATGTGTGCATGAAAGATATTCCAAATAGGAGTCGGCAGTTTAAGTACAAAAACAACATTGCCCTTTTTCTGACAGATTAAATGTGATCAGACAGTTTTAGATAACAAAGCCCTCCAAAATTAATTCATATTTTCATTCTTTTCAATGGTAGCAAGAAAACTCATTCTATCAATAGAGTAACTTTTCCAATATGTTATAAACATAAGATATTGTTTCCATTCTTTTGTTTGGACATTTTCCACAAATGTATCTAAATATTTACTAATAATTAGGTATAGCAGACTCTTATAGTAAGAAGGAAATATACAAATATCTTCTTATGTATTTTCTTGCTGTCGATTTTACTTCCCATATATTTTTGCTCTATTTGAATGAACCATACCATTACAAATTTCAGTTTCTTGAAATTGTGAGAATAATTAGAGAGGCAGGAAAGGGGTGATGGGGCAAACTTGTAGCTCTAAATATATTATTTGAACCTGTCCAAACAAATAAAATTTAAGGTTATTATTAATGCGTAACTGTTAATTTCTGAGTCAAGAGCAACTAAAAACAAAGCAAAGAAAAACAAAATAAAACATGTATCTTGTAATTTTGTATGACTTAGGGATCATATTCTATGGAAAAAATATTTTTTCAAAAAAATTTAGTCTTTCTCCTCCTTCTCCTCTCCCTTTTTCCTCCTCTTAATAATCTGAGTATAGTTGACATATGATATTACATTTGTTTCAGGTACACAACACAGTGATTCAGCAGTTTTATACAATATGCTATGGTCACCACATGTGTGGCTACCATCTGTCACCATGCAACAGTACTACAATGCCATTGACTATATCCTCTGTTCTATGCCTTTTATTCTCGTGACCTACTCATTCCATAACTGGAGGTCTGTATCTCTTACTCCCTTTCATCCATTCTGACCACCATCATGTCTGATTCTGATTTTTTTCATTTGTTTTGATTTATTTTTAGATTCCACACACAAATAAAATCATATGGTATTTGTCTTTCTCTGACTTATGTCACTTAGCATAAAAATTTGGTCTTTATATCTCTTAGTAATGTGTCATTTGGGAGACGACTATGCATCTGACAATGGCAATATATCTGACAAGGGGCAATATATCCTTTAGAGCTTAATTAATGGCTGGGTTGTACTCTGAGACCATGTTATAAAAAAATAAAATATAGGAGGGGAGCTAAACTCATAGCATATAAGGAGGAACCTAGGCTTGCCTCATCCCTTGACTACAGCTACATTACTATATCAAATCACTCTGACTACCCAAGAAATTGACCTGACAACTAGTAGAATGAACTGCACAACCAGATGAAGAGAAAAGGCCACATCAAAGAAGGTAGGAAGTGCAGAGACATGGTTTAGGGGAGAAATTGGATAGTGTTTGTAGCTGAAGGAAGGGAGCAGCAGAGGATGGCAAGAGAGAGTAGAGCACACACAGGAGAACTTTCCCAAAGCCATTGGCTGGAAAAATGAGAGGGGCTGAGTTTTGTAATTTTTTGCTACCAATGGGGCTCAAAAGACTGGATTTTAAGACTGGAGTTTTAAAGGTCAGTGGGCCTGGAAGGGATAGAGACCTCAGGGTCCTGGAGAAAAGACCAACAAGCAACCCCAAGGCAGACAGCACAATCTGAAGATGATCTAAGTTGCATGAGAAAGACTGTTTCCTCTTCTTAGCATCTGTGAGAGGTGGCATTGTTTTTCTGGGGGCAAAAGAATGAGTGGGTGCCATTTTGCTCCTCCACCCCTTGACAGAGACACCTGCTGAGGGAAGCTAGCCCCAAAACTTGCTGTTTAGCTTGCTTTGCTCCAAATTCCATGCCCCTGTGCTTTGGCATGACTGTCCTTCTGGGTCAAACCTGCATTAGGCTCAGTGCAGCAAGACCCTCTCAAAGACCAGTGCAGGTCCACACCACACCAGTTCCCTAAAATTTGGACTTTTAAAAATCAGCAGACTTAGCTGGAATAGAACCCAAAGTCCACTGTGCTGCTGCACACTGGAGACAGACAATGTGAAAACAGTGATCTAAAAGATGCCTAGGACACATGAGAGTTAATTATTCACTTTTCTGGAAGGACTTCTCTGAGAGCAACAAGCATGGACTCTCTTCTCCAGGGATAAAGGAACTGCTTGGCACCATTTCCATCCCCTTCCCCTCAGCATAAATCAACTTCAGTAAACAGAACAGCACCAACATTGGCTGCCCAACCTGCTTATACGTACTGCCCTCCTGCATTCTGCTGTTACTGCTTTTCTTAGGCAAATGTTCATAAGTACCAGCTCAGAAGTTCTCTTCCGAAGAAGAAATACAAACCCTCTGCACAAGCACACAAACATACCACATCTATTGACTATGGAGTTCTGCAAAGCTTCAGTTCTAATGGAAATAGCATCAGGTCTCATTTAAGAAGCAGATCAGAGCACAAATAGTTAAAACTCACTACATTCTGGCCAAAGTCTAAATACTACCCCCTGTAGGCAAGAAGAATCTCTGAAGATGACTGACCTGAGGGGTAGAAAAGACAAAACACAGCAGCAGAGTGCACTTCCTGAGGTGCCAGGCCCTGGGCATTATATGATCTCTTCTTCATAAAGCCATTACTGCAGGAACAGAAAACATAACAGGATTTTCTAATGCAGAAAAGAAGACAGAGCCCTAGATACAGTGCTAAGATGGAGGAATTCATCCTAAAAGAAAGAACAAGAAAAATCATGACAAGAGATCTAATCAAAATAGATATAAGTAATATGCCTAGTGCAAAATTTAAAGCAACAATCATACAGATATTTGCAGGGCTTGAAAAAACCATGGAGGAATCAGGAAGACACCATAGAGGTAAAAGAGCTAAAAATGAATTAGGTGGATATGAACAAATAATAACTGAGATTTAAAACTGCATGTAGTGACCACAAAGATGGAATAATCAAAGGAACATATTAGTGTCATAGAAGATAGGATTATGAAAAATAATGAAAGAAACGAGAGAAAGAAGAATGATGTTTCTGGAAAGCAGACTTAGAAAATGCAGTAACTCCAGTAAACATAACAACATATCAATCATAGGAGTCCCAGAAGAAGAGAGCGAAAGGAGGCAAAATTTTTATTTGATGAAATAATAGCTGAAAACTTCCCTAATTTGTGGAATTAAACAGACATATAAATATAGAAAGCACAGGGAACTCCCATCAAAATAAACAAAGCAGGCCAAACCCAAGACATATTGTAATTAAATGTGAAAAATATAATGATAAAAAAGAATCGTAAAACTAGCAATAAAAAATAAGTCCCTCAGTTACAAGGGAAGACCCATAAGGCTAGCAGCAGATCTCTTCACAGAAACTTGGCAGGCCAGTAAGGAGTGGCATAATATATTTAATGAGCTGAATGGAAAAAAAATCTATGGTCGAGAGTACTCTATCAAGCAAGGTTATCATTCAGAACCAAAAGGAGAGATAAAGAGTTTCCCAGAACAAAAACTAAAGGAATTAGTTGCAACCCTGCAAGAAATATTCAAGGGGACCTTTTGAGTGAGAAAGGAAAACTTAAAGTGACAAAGACTAGACAGGAATGGGAAAAATATCCAGAAACAATAACAAAACAAATAATAAAATGGCACTAAATACATACCTATCAATAATTATTCTAAATGTAAATGGACAAAATGCCCCCCTCCAAAAGACATAGGGAGTCAGAATGGATTAAAAAAAAAAACAACAAAACCCATCTACATGCTGCCTTAAAGAGACTCATCTTAGACCTAAGGACACCTGCAGATTGAATGTGAAGGGACTGAAAATCATTTGTCATGCATATGGATGCCAAAAGAAAGCTAGAGTAGCAATAGTTATATCAGACAAACTAGATTTAAACCAAACATTGTAACAAGAGATGAGGAAGGGCACTATATCATAATAAAGGCTACTATCACAAGAAGAAAATCTAAATATGGTAAATATTAATACTTCCAACTTGGTAGCACCCCAGTATATAAATCAATTAATAAAACATAAAGGAACTCATTGATATTACTAAATAATACTAGGGTACTTTAACACCCTGCTTACAGCAATGGACATATCATCTAAGCAGAAAAGCAACAAGGGAACAATGGCTTTGAATGGCTCACTGGTCCAGATGTGCTTAACATATATTCAGATCATTTCATTTTAAAGGAGCAGAACATGTATTCTTTTCAAGTGCACAGGGACATTCTCCAGAATATATATCACATACTTGGTCACAAATCAGACCTCAGCCAGCATTAAAAAACTGAGATCATATCATGTATCTTTTCTGACCACAACAATATGAAAATTTAAGCCAAACACAAGAAAAAATCTGGAAAGGCCATAAACACATGGAAGTTAAAAATCATTCTACTAATGAATGAATGGGTTAACCAGGAAATTAAAGAAGAAATTTAAAATATTAGTAAAAACAAATGAAAGTGATAACAGAACTTCCAAAAACTTTGTCCATGCAGCCAAAGCAGTCATAAAAGGGAAGTATATAGCAATATAGGCCTACTGAGAGAAAAATTTCAAATGAACAGCCTAACCTTACACATATAGGAGTTAGAAAAAGAACAGGTGAAGCCAAAAGCCAGCAGATAGAAGGATATAATATATATTAAGGCAGAAATAAAAGATAGAGAACTGAAAAAGCTAGTAGAACAGATCAATGAAACCAGGAGATGGACCTTTGAAAAAAATTAATAAAATTGGTAAACCCCAGCCAGACTTATCAAAAAGAAAAAAGAAAATACCCAAATAAATAAAATTACAAATGAGAGAGGACAGATAACAACCAACAACACAGAAAACAAACAATTAAAAAAGAACAGTATGAAAAAATATATACCAGCAAATAAGACAATCTGGAAGAAATGGGTAAATTTAAGAAACACATAAACCAGTTTTTTAGATACTGGTTTACAAAATTTTAGAAATTGGTTTAGAAATCAAAAATAGAAAAGCAAAATAGGAAGAAATGGAAAACTTGAGGAGACTGAAAACCAGCAAAGAAGTTGAACCAGCAGTCTCCCAACAAACAAAAGTCCAGGGCCAAAGGTCTTCTCAGGGGAATTCTACCAAGTATTTAAAGATGAGTTATATGCATTAATCTCAAACTATTCCAAAAAATAGAAATGGAAGGAAAATTTCCAAACTCATTCATAAACCCAGCATTACCCTGAGTCAAAACCAGATTCTACTAAAAATGAGAAATATAGGCCGGTATCCTTAATGAACATGGATACAAAAATTCTCAAGAAAATACTAATAAATCAAATCCAACAGTACATTAAAAGAATCATTCACTATGATCAAGTGCAATTTATTTCTGGGATGCAAGGTTGGTTCAATACCCAAAAATAAATCAGCATGATATGCCACATTACTAAAACTATAACAACTGTATGATCCTCTCAATAGATGCAGAAAAAACATTTGACAAATATATCACCTATTCATGATAAATATCCTCAAAAAGTAGGGATAGAGGGGACATACATCAGCATAATAAAGTCCATATATTAAAAACCCACACATAATATCATCCTCAAAGGGGAAAACTGAGAATTTTTCCTCTATAGTCAGGAACAAGACAGGGATTTCCCCTCTCACCATTGTGATTTACCATAGCATTAGAAGTCCTAGCCTCAGTAATCAGCCAACATAAAGAAATGAGCCTTCCAAACTGGCAAGGAAGAGTCAAACTTTCACTATTTGCAGATGACATCATGCTCTATGTAGAAAGCCCAAAAGACTCCACCAAAATATTGCTAGAACTGATAGACAAATTCAGTAAAGTTTCACAACTCAAAATCAATGTACATAAATCTGTTGCATTTTAATACACTGATAATGAAGCAGCAGAAAGAGAAATCAAGGAATTTATTCCTTTTACAATTGCACCAAAGCTGTAAGATAACAAGGAATAAACCTAACCAAAGAGGTAAAAGGTCTGTACTCTGAAAACTATAGGCACTTATGACAGAAATTAAAAATGACACAAATGGAAAAATATTCCATGCTCATGGATTGAAAGAATAGATATTGTTAAAATGTCTATACTATCCAAAGCAATCTACACATTTAATACAATCCCTATCAAAATACCACCAACATTTTTCACAGAGCTAGAAGAAAAAATCCTAAAATTTGTATAGAAACCCCAAAAGACCCTGAATGGCCAAAGCATTCTAGAAAAAAGAAAAGCGATGCTGGAGGTATCACTATTCTATATTTGAAGTTATATTACAAAGCTGTAGTGAGCAAGACAGTATGGTACTGGTACAAAAACAGACTACAGATTAATGCAACAGAATAGAAAACCCAGCAATGTATCTACAACTATATGGTCAACTAATCTTTGACAATGCAGGAAAGACTATCCAGTGGGAAAAAGACACTCTTTTCAACAAATGGTTTTGGGAAAATGGACAGAAACATGCAAAAGAATAAAACTTACCCACCTTTTTATACCATACACAAAAATAAATTCAGAATGGATTAAAGACCTAAATGTAAGAAGACATCAAAATTCTAGAGGAGAACACAGGCAGTAACATCTTTGACAACTGTTGTAGCAACTTCTTACAAGGAATGTCTCCTGAGTCAAGAGAAACAAAAACAAAAATAAACTATTGAGACTTGATCAAGATAAAAAGCTTCTGCACAGTGAAATAAACAAGCAACAAAGCTAAATGTCAGCCTACATGATGGGAGAAGATATTTGCAAATGATACATCTGATAAAGGGTTAGTATCCATAATCTATAAAGATACTATCAAACTCGAACCCCAAAAAACAAATAATCCATTTAAGAAATGGGCAGAAGACATGAATAGATGTTTTTCCAAGGAAGACATCCAGATGGCTAACAGACATGAAAAGATGCTTAACATCACTCATCATCAGGGAAATATCAAAACCACAATGAGATATCACCATACACATGTCAGAATGGCTAAAATTAACAGCAAAGGAAACAGCAGATGTTGGCAAGGATGTGGAGAAAGGAGGACATTCTTACACTGTTAGTGGGAATGCAAATTGGTGCAATCATGCTGGAAAACAATATGGAGGTTCCTCAAAATGTTAAAAATAGGACAATCCTATGATCCAGCAATTTCACTGCTAGGTTTTTAATCAAAGGTTACAAAAATACTGATTTTTAGGGATACATGCATCCTGATAGCAGCCTTGTCAACAATAGTTAAATTATAAAAAGAGCCCAGATAACCATCAACTGATGAATAGATAAAGAAGCGGTATATGTATGTCCAGTGGAATATTACTAAGCTATAAAAATAATAATAATATCTTGCCATTTGCAATGACATGGATGAAGCTGGAGTATTATGCTAGTATTATGCTAACTGAAATCATTCAGAGAAAGACAAATATATTATTTCTGCTCATATGTGGAATTTAATAAACAAAACAGATGACCATAGAGGAGAGGGGGAGAAAAAGCAAACCAAGAAATAGACTCTTAACTATAGAGCACACACTGAGGGTTACAGGAGGGGATGTGGCTTGGGTGATGGGTTAAATAAGTAATAGGCATTCAGGAGGGCCCTTGTGATGAGCACTTGGTACTGTATGTAGTGATGAATCACTAAATTCTATACTGAAACTCATATTACATTGAATCATAACTGACTGGAATTTAAATAGAAACTCAAAAGAAAAAAATTAATTAAATAAATGAATAAATAATACATATCTTTAATAAACCAGAATCATATTTGTGTCAAAGCAACTTATAGTCAAACATCATGCAATCTTCTCAAGGCCATATATTCACTGCCTAAGAAACAAATTAATATATATCAATCCCCAAACATCTAGCCATATCATAAAAAATATTCAATATTGCCTTTTAAATTATTGAAACTCTTTTAACACTTTTTGTTATTAGACGAGATGTTTACACTATCATACTTCTTTAGGCGAAGATTTTTAAAGTATCTGTAATGATGTACTATTTTTCAAGAAAAATTTACCATTTAAACTATATTTGTACTTTTTTTTAAAGGTTGTATAGTTTTTTCTGTGTACTTCAGATAATTTTTTTTTTTATGAGAGACAGAGAGAGACAGCAAGAGCAGGGGAGGGTCAGAGAGAGAGGGAGACACAAAATCCGAAGCAGGCTCCAGGCTCTGAGCTAGCTGTCAGCACAGAGCCCAGTGCAGGGCTCGAACCCACAAACTGTGAGAACATGACCCGAGCCGAAGTCGGACGCTTAACCGACTGAGCCACCCAGGCGCCCCAAATTTTAAGATATAGTATTTATTTTATTTTATTTTACATTTTAGTTATTTACTATTTTTGGTAAGGGAAAGAAAATTGAGCGGGCTCCACACCCAGTACAGAGCCCCACATGGGCTTGATCACATTACTGTGAGATCATGACCTGAGCCAAAATCAATACTTGGACACTTAATGGACTGAGTTACTAGGTGCCCAGATACAGCATTTTAGAAAAAATTTTGAAGTTCAGTTTATCGTATGTAATGACAAATAGCCCTTCCTCTCCACCTCATTTTTGTAATGCATCATGTGATAGGGACTGTCATCATGCCAGATATTGATGAAAACGTTCCAAAGAAAAGTAGGCCATGGCTTCGTATTTAATTACTTCCTTCCAAAGTGGTTTCCTTGGAAATGTTCCTTAACATGATGTCTCTTCAAACAAGTTCATAAAAAAAATAATTAAGGAAAGAAAAAGCCTTATTTTCTGTTGCAACAAAAGTACAAACTGAAAGGATAACTGATTTGCCATTTGTCAATTAGTTTATCAAGCACCTAAGTTGTTTACCAAAAAGAGAAATAAGAAACAGGAATATGAGGTAGGGAGTGGGAAGGCAAGACAATAGGTGATTCATTAAGATTATTTTGCATGTTATTAAATATCACAGTGAATGGGCGAAGATTGAACATGTCTGAGAATATAAATCCTGTGGTTTTGAGCTTAATGAGAAAAATGCTTGTTTGGGATTTAAAACTGTTGTTTCAGTTGTATCAAAGAAAGATTCATACCCTTTCCATTCCTGCACTTGTTCAAAGGTAAATCTTTCCCCAGTTATACAGTTCAGAATCCTTGTCAAGGCATGGCATTTGCAGTCTCTGTCATGATTGTGAAGTGTCCTTCAAATTGTTTGTGTCATGTCATTTGCTAAATAATATGCTAGGAAAGAGATTGAAAAGTAATCTTTAAGATATTGGGTAGGTTATAAAAATTAAGGGATAAGATAAAACAAAGAAGAAAATTATTAGCAGTTTTTGTGAAATCCCATTAATCGTTTGAGATTTCCATAGATAACCAGGGGAAAAAAGCTAGAAGTTACAGGTTTGACCATTTTTAAAGTTATGTCAAGTGAAAGGAAACAATTGACAAGTATGAGCTACTTGGTAATATACTCATTAGTAAACAGGTACAATTTAGTGATACTTAAAGGACTGAATGTGCTTCTTGGCATCAAAAAAATTATATTTTTGGATTTGCTCAATGTGTTGTTATAAATGCTACATACCTCAAAGGCACAGTGCTGGTGGTGAGAAGACATGTAATACTTCATAATGGGGAGAGGTGTTTTCTGTAAATACTTTAGGTTTCCGTATTTTCTTAACTCCTATTGTGACAACCCAAGTTGTCTATAGATGGATGAATGGATAAATGATATGTGGTATATACATACAATGGAATTTCTTTCTTCTTTCTTCCCCTCCCTTCTTCCCTTCCTTCCTTCCTTGACTCCTATCTTCCTACTTTTCTACCTTTCTACTTTTCGTGCTCTCTCTCTGTCCCTCTTTTTTTCCTTCTTCCCTGTCTTTTTAAAAAAAAACTTAGTTTAATGTAAAGGAGACACTGGAAAAAGTGATTGCTCCTTTCACCGTATATTCTGATGAGCAAGAGGAAAAGATTAAAATATCAAAAGTATATGAAATCATTTATTAGATTGTAAAACATAAGTTAAGGCCTTTTGTTTTATAACAGTATTCTAATGGCAATAACACAATCATTTTTCATTTATAATAACAAAGCTAAAACTAAATTTTTTATGTATAATTTAATGACTGTTGTAAGTCATTGCTAATGACATGCTTCTCAACTGATAAATGGCATTAGTCCACACAGAGGGTACAACCAGTGGGCCAGATTCCATACTAAAGCCCTTTGAGTCTGGCTATGTCCTCTGATTTTAATCTTATCATAATACACCACATAACACACTTTATTAGAAACACTGTACATTTATTATCTTGATGTTGCCTATTCCGGTGTATATACAGTTTTTATGAATATCCGAGAATAGCTGTTGTCCATAAAATAGCTCATTTCTCTTTCAAAATAAAACTGAAATTTGGGGTGCCTGGATGACTCAGTCGGTTAAGCATCCAACTCTTGGTTTCGGCTTAGGTCATGATCTCACAGTGGTAAGATCAAGCACCTCCTTGAGCTCTATGATGGACTGGAGGCTGCTTAAGATTCTTTCCCTCCCTCTCCCTCTGCCCCTCCCTCACTTGTGCTCTCTCTCTCTCTCTCTCTCTCTCAAACACACACACACACACACACACACACACACACACACACACACACACGAAACCACCACCAAGAGAAATCAAAACAAAAGAAAACAAACCCCTAAACTTTGTTACTCAGAATCAGATACTTCCCTTTCAGTGATATTACCTATATATTTTTATTGTGGAACTTTCATCCTCTCCATCCCTGGTAAATTTGTGAGCTATTTGATGAATGAAACCACAAGTATCATCTTTAAGTCTCGGAGAATAATTTAAATAATAATAGTCAAAAGAAACAAGATGACTGAATGAAACAAAAATATAGAATTATACTTCACATGTTAATTTACATATCATATATATAATATGATATTGTCATCTACATCTGCATTTACAACAATATTTTTGTTTTTTAATTCTAGTTTATTGTTTTGAAATTAGGAATTGAGAGTCTCTAAATAAAGTTGCACTGGCAGGCACCTTGGTGGCTCAGTTGGTTAAGCGTCCAACTTCAGCTTAGGTCATTATTTCACAGTTCATGAGTTTGAGCCCCATGTCAGACTCTATGCTGACAGCTGAGAGCCTGGAACCTGCTTTGGATTCTGTGTCTCCCTCTCTCTCTGCCCATCCCCTGCTCATGCTTGATCTCTCTCTCTCTCTCTCTCTCAAAAATAAATAAACATAAATATTTTTAAGTTGTGTTGGAACAAAGTCACACTCAATTATTTACAAATTGTAAAGAGTTTCTTTATTCCACAACTTTATTGAGATATAACTGACATAAATTTTATATATTTAAGGCATACGATGTGATTATTCTGTATATATATTTATTATTAAATGATTACCATAATCAAGTTAATTAGCATCTTCATTATCACATAGTTCCCTTTGTGTGTATGTGGGTTGTGAACACATAAGATCTTCTCTAAGTAATTTTGAAGTATACATTACAGTATATTAGCTATACTCACCGTTTTATATATTAGGTCCTCAGAACTTACTTTTCTTATAACTGAAAATTTTATCTTTTGCCATTGTGTTCCTATTTCCTCCATTCCCCAAACCTGATAACCAGCATGCTCTTTTTCTATGAGTTTATTTTCTTTTTTAAGATTCCACATATAAATGGTATCATACAGTATTTGTCTTTTTCTGCCTTATTTCACTTTAGCATAATGCTATTGTCACAAGTGGTAGGATTTCATTTTTTATGGCTGAATGTATTTATGTATATGTGTGTTGTGTGTGTGTGTTGTGTGTGTGTGTGTGTGTGTGTTTGTAAATGGGAGTGCTAGATCATACAGTCATTCTATTTTTTTTATTTTTTTAAGTATTTGATTCTAGTTTTTGAGGTAATTCTGTTTCTAAAATACTGTTTTCCCTAGTGGTAGCATAATTTTATATTTCTACCTGCAGAGCACAAAGAATATCTTTCCTCTACATCCTTGCCAACACTTTTTATCTCCTCTCTTTTTGATAGTAGCTATTCTAATGGATGTAACCCATGATTTTATTAGCATTTCTGTTAATTAATGATATTGAACAATTTATCATGTACCTATTGACAACTTGTATATCTTCTATGGAAAAAAATGTCTATTGAGGTTCTTTTCCCATTTCAATTAAATTATCTCTTGCTATTGAATTATAAGTGTTCTTCATATATTTTAGATATTGATCCCTTAATAGATATGTGGTTTGCATATGTTTTCTTTGATTTCATAGGTTACCTTTTCATTTTGTTGATTTTTGTTTTTTGCTGTACAGAGCCTTTTTAGTTTCATATAGTCTATTTACTTATTTTTGCTTCACTGTTTAAACTTTCTCATATAAAAAAATATTTTTATGCCAAAACCAGTATCTAGGAGCTTTTTCCCTGCGTTTTCTTCTAGAAGTTTTGAAGTGTCAGGTCTTATATTTAGTTCTTTAATCCAGTTAGAGAATCCATTTATTGAAGAGACTATTTTTCCCTATTTGTATTGTTGGCATCCTTATCAATGGATGACCTTGTATGTCAGGGTTTGTTGTTGGACTTTCTATTCTGTTCCTTGGGTCTATGTCTGGTTTTAAGCCAGTATCATACTGTTTTGAGTTTGCAGTATCTCTGTTTGCAGTGTATAGATCTTTCACTTCCTTGGTTAAATTTATTCCTAAGTATTTTTATGATTTTTTTGCGACTTTAATTGGGACTGCTTTCTTAATTTCTCTTTCAGGTAGTTTTTCATTAGTGTACAGAAATGTGACTGACTTTTGCATGTTGATTTTTTATCCTATTACTTTACTGAATGTATTTATTTATTTGCTCTGTTTTTGGTGTAATCTTTAAGGTTTTCTAGATGTAAAATTATATAGAATTTAACGGAGGTAATTTAACTTCTGCCTTTAATATTAGGATGTATTTTATTTTGTTTCCCTGCCTAATTACTTTGAGTAGGACTTCCAGCACTATGCTGATAAGAAGTGGTGAGCGTGAGCGCCCTTGTCTTAATCCTAACCTTACAGGAAAAAGTTATATTTTTTCATCACCGACTATGATATTAGATGTAGGTTTGTCATCAATGGCCTTCATTGTGCTGAGGTATGTTCCCTCTGTATCTAATTTGTTGAGAGTTTTTATCATGAAAAGATTTTGAATTTTGTTAAATGCTGTTTCTACCTCTATTAAGAAGGCCATATGATTTTTATCTTTCATTCTATTAATGTGGTGAGCCATGTTTATTGATTTGTGTATGTTGAACTATCTTTGTATCCATGGAATAAATCCCACTTGATCCAAATATTTGATTTTTAAAAATATGCTGTTGAATTTGTTTTCCAGTATTTTCTTGAGGATTTTTGCCTGCCTGTTCATCACAGATATTAGCTTATAGATATTTTTTCTTATAATGGTTCTATTTGGTTTAGGTATGAATATAATACTGGCTTATAAAATGAGTTTACAGGAGTTCCTTTCTTTTCAATTTTTTGGAGTAGTTTGAGAAAGATATGTGTTAACTCTTATTTAGATGTATGATAACATTCACCAGTGAAGCCAGTTTTCCTGGACTTCCCTTGCTGTTGTGGGAGGTGGGGGTTGATTAATGATTTAGTTCCTTAATAGATCTATTCAGATTTTCTATTTCTTCATACTCAGTCTTATCAGGTTGTTAGCTTCTAGAAATGGAATTGTTTTTTCTAGATTATCCAATTTGTTGGTTCTGATAGTTCATAATAACATTTTATGATTCTTTGTGTTTCTGTCATCATTTGTAATGTCTCTTCTTTCACTTCTCACCTTATTTATTTGAACCCTCTCTTTTTTCTTAGTTAATCTGGCTAAAGTTTGTCAGTTTTGTTTATCTTTTTAAAAACCAGCTCTTGGGGCGCCTGAGTGGCTCAGTCAGTTGAGCATTCAGCTTCAGCTCAGGTCATGATCTCATGGTTTGTGGGTTGAAGCCCTGCGTTGGGCTCTGTGCTGACAGCTTAGAGCCTGGAGTTTGCTTCAGATTCTGTGTCTCCCTCTCTCTCTGACTGCTCATACTATCTCTCTCTCTGTCTCTCAAAAATAAATTTTAAAAAAACATAAAAAAATTAAAAATAAATAAATAAAAACCAGCTCTTAGAGCACCTGGGTGGCTCAGTCGGTAAGTATCTGACTGTTGATTTCTGCTCAGGTCATGATTTTGCAGTGCATGGGATCGAACCCCACATTGGGCTATGTGCTGACAGCACAAAGCCTGCTTGGTATTCTTCCTCTCTCTCTCTCTCTCTCTGTCTCTCTCTCTCTCTCTGTCTCTCTCTCTCTCTCTCCCACACACACATTTGTTCATGTATGCATGTATGCATTCTCTCTTTCTCTCTCTCCTCTCTCAAAATAAACAGAAAATTTTTAGAAGTGGCTCTTCATTTCTGTGATCTTTTCTACATTTTTTCTGGTCCATGTTTCATTTATTTGTGCTCTTGTCTTTGTTATTTATTTCTAACAATATTGAGCTTAGTTTTCTTTCTAGTTCTAGTTCTATTTTTTTTCCGAGACTTTTCCTTTTTTTAATGTTGGCATTTTATTGCTGTACATTTTCCCCTTAAAAATGCTTTTTCCTGCATTTCATAAGTTTTGGTGAACTATGTTTCCATTTTTATTTTTTCAAGGTATATTTTAATTTCATTTTTGATTTCCTCTTTGACCTATTGATTGTTCAGGATAATGTTGTCTAATGCACATATTTGTGAATTTTCCAGTTTTCCTTTTGTAAGTGACTTCTAGTTTCATGTTATTGTAGTTGGAAAAATTGATATGATTTCATTTTTCTTAAATTTGTTAAGATTTGTTTTATGGCCTAAGACATAACCTGTCTTGGATGATGTTCCATATGCACCTAAGGATGTATATGCTGTTAATGTTGGATGAACTGTTCTGCATATGTCTGTTAGGTCCATTTATTCTAAAGTATAGTTTAATTTCAACATTTCCTTACTTATCTTTCTAGGCGATCTATTCATTGTTGAAAAGTGTGGACTTTAATATCACACTTGCTATTATTGTATTGTTGTCTTTTTCTCCCTTTGAATCTGTTAATACTTTCTTTTAAGTGTTTTAAAAGATTATTTTTGAGAGAGACAGAGATACTGTGAACAGGGGAGGGGCAGAGAAAGAAGGAAAATCTGGAGCTGACTGCACAGAGCCCATGCAGGGCTCAAACTCCTAAAACTGTGAGATCCTCACCTTAGCCAAAATCAGGAGTTGGACACTTAACTCACTGAGCCTCTAAGGGGCCTCTGAATTGGTTGATATTTGCTTAATACATTTAGGTGTTCTATGAAGGGTGCATACATATTTACAACTATTACATCCATCTGATGAACAGGCCCCTTTCTCATTAATAATGACCTCCATGTCTCTCATTAGTTTTTTAAAGCCTTTTTGATTTGTTATGAATATAGCTAACCATGGTAACTTTTGTTTTCAATTTACCTGGAATATTTTTTTCCGTCTCTTTACTTTCAGACTATGTATGTCTTTAAAGCTGGAGTGTATCTCTTGTAGGCAGAATATAATTGGGTCTTTTTAAAATATCCATTCTTATTTTATTTATCTATTTTTTCAATTATTTGTTCTTTATCCATTTTGTTTTTTACATTTTTCTCCATCTTCCATTTTTTATTGCATAGTTTAATCCATTTAGAATAAAATAATTATTGATAGGTAAGAATTTCCTATGCCATCTTGTTAATTTTTGTTGTGCCTATTACAGTTCCTTTATTTTTTTCACCTCTCACTGTCTTCCTTTGTGTTTTGACTATTTTCTAAAGTGGTATACTCTGGGGCACCTGAGTGACTCAGTCGTTTAAGCGTTTAAGTCTTGGCTTTGGCTCAAGTCATGATCTCATGTTTTGTGAGTTCAGGCTCTGCATCAGGCTCTGTGCTGATGGTGGAACCTGCTTGGGATTCTGTTTCCCTTTTTGTCTGCTCCTCTCCTGCTTGCTCTCTACCTGTGTCTTTCAAAAAATAAATAAATAAACATGAAAAGTTTTTAAATAAAAACTAAAAGATAAAGTGTTTCAGTTTGTTTATTTTTGTTTATTTTGAGAGACAGAGTGAGTGCAAGTAGGGGAGGGGCAGAGAGAGAAAGAGAGAGAGAGAAAGAGAGAGAATCCCAAGCAGACTCTGCACTGGTAGTACAAAGCTCCATGTGGAGCTTGAACTCTCTAACTGTAAGATCATAACATGGGATGAAATCAAAGAGTTAGGACACTTAACTTACTGAGCCACCCAGGTGCCCATTAAGCGGAATACTTATATTTCTATTACCTGTTTTATTTCTACTTTTTTTTTTTTTGCTTTGTGGTTATCATGAAGCTTACATAAAACATTTATAGTTATAAGTCTGATTTAAGCAAATATACAACACCATATTGATCACATACAGAAACTCTTCCATTTTACCCAATAAAGACTTTTCTGTCTTTATTCAATTTATAAATCCACCTGTCTAGGAATATTTCCTGTAAATATATGCAGCTTTTCTTTATTCATTATATTTGAGTCTTCACAGCGTTATGCATTATAATTTGAGCATTCGACTATTCTTATCAAGAACATTTATAATATTATGCTTTTCTCCTATGATAAACAATATTGCAATGAACATTTGACTACATATAGCTTTGCACAAAGGAGAAAAATTGCATGAAATAGATTTCTAAAAGTATTATTACTGGATAAAATGTTGTTCACAATTTCCATTATGAATAATTGTTACAAACTACAACGATATTCTCAAGAGTTATTTATTCCAATCTTACTTATTTTAAACTGCAGTTTTCCCTCTTTTTATTTGCATTGCATTTAATAAAGCAAACATCTG
This sequence comes from Helogale parvula, assembly GCA_004023845.1. Lineage (NCBI taxonomy): Eukaryota > Metazoa > Chordata > Mammalia > Carnivora > Herpestidae > Helogale > Helogale parvula. The sequence continues at coordinate 78,420 of PJEM01006230.1, forward strand.
ATACCTTATATTCTTCTATGTATCAATCACACTTATTTGCCTTCATATTAATGTAGATTTTTCCCATAATACGTTAAAGAAACCCTCAATTATAAAGCTTTTATTTTATTATTTAATATAACATCAAGTGTGATTCACATGCCAATAGCATAAAAGAAGTTTGAATCAAAATATTTGTAGCCATATCTATTTAATCATTCATCATTTCATTCAGAATGTACAAATTTTAGATTCTGTTGATTATTTTTATTAAAATTTTAAATTCTAAGTTGTAAAATATTACTGGTTTTCTCCTAGATTGACATAAAAAGTTTTATCATGTTCCTTCTGCCCTAAGATATGTTGATTTAAAAATATAGCAAGTTTTCAAAGTCATATATAACAGTGTTGCCATCACTGCTGACATGTGATACTCCTTTTCAGACCTTCATTAAATAAAACCTACTGAAATGGCCTGAGCTATTTCATCTAATACCTTACCTGAGAATCTTAGGTTATATTTTTTAAATTGCTCTTACTAGTTTGTTTACACTTAAAGAGTTTTATTTTTGTATTCAGTGTTTTAAGGGTTTTTCCTCTTAATTATTTCATGCACTTATTTAGAAAACCTTATCACTTTTTCAAAGAAATAAAAAAGTAAAAATCTCTAGTAATTTTACCATTATTAAATATTATAGTTCTTTTAACTTTTATCATTGAACACATAATATCCTCTATGTTCTTTTTTAATATTGAGATTACACTATTTTAACACTTTTGAAAGTAGCTATCTTAACATTTAAAGTAGCTATCTTTTAACATTTTATAGAACATCATGGTGAATGTTAGTTTTCAATGATTTGTTGACTCACTTTGGTTTCAGCTATGATTGGTAGGTTGAATAAATGTAGTTCATGCCAAAATTCGTCCATTTTTTATCTTCCTCCATTTCTTTAACATTTATTAAAGATATAAAGTAGTTTCCCTTTATTCTTGTAAAAAGACTATGAAATAGTTCACAATTTCTCTGCTCCCCCTTGGGAAGTAGAATCTCCTTATGATGATTTTAAGTCACAAAATTTTGTTAATAGAAGATTCAATTTTGGTTGAAACTTTTCTCTCATAATATTGGGCCTCCTTGCAAGTTAAAAGCCAATAGAGGATGAAGAGCCAAATCTGAGCCGGAAGAGTAATGAATGTTAGTGATAGGAAAATTACCACTTATAGTGATATTGATAAGCTTCTATCATAATGAAGATTTTAAAGCTGACTTTGTCTTTGGGCACTTTGTTTCTTTAGAGTTTCGCTATGAGAAACTTTCCTTTGAAATCATCTTGATATATAGATATAAGATAAGATACAGATAAGACCTATCTTATCTATATTTTCTATTTATCTATATAGATATACATATATACATATGTATACATAATTTGGGGTGTCTCATTCTGCAGCATTCTAGTAATCTAAGTTCACCTCAGCTTCTCACCTCATTAGTTCCTCCACCAATTTAAGAATTACTAATTTGATAAAGCACAAGACTATATTTCCTTTATATTCCACAGGTCTCATATCCAATTATTGGAGAAAATTTATTTTCCCAGCAAACACAGGAATATATATTTTATGTTTTATTAGCTATAATTCTAAAGTATATCCAAATCTGACCACATAACTATTTTCATTGGCACAACTTGAGTCCTACACCATTGTTGTTCACTACACTATACCAAACCCTTCCTAATATTTCTCCTTTCTTTATTAGTATTTTCAATCTCATATTCCATGATCTATACAGTAGTCACAGTGATATTTCTCAGCTTCATGAATGAAATACAAAAATATTTTAGTGGGGAACCTGGAAGGCTCAGTCGTTTAGCATCTGACTCTTGATTTCGGTTCAGGTCATGATCTTATGGTTCTTGAATTTGAGCCCCATTAGGTTTCTACAGAAACAGTGCAAAGCTTGCTTGGGATTTTCACTCTCCCTCTCTTTCTGCCTCACTCTCTCTCTCTCTCTCTGTCTCTCTGAAAATAAACCATTTTTTAAAATTCTTCAGAGGATATAGATTATACTAAGAAGAAAACCTAAATATCTTATCTAAGTTTACATAATCTAATTCTTGCTTAACTGTGACATTCTCTTAGTTCATCTTTTCAGTCCTATAGTATTTCAAGGCAAGATTTCTAAATTGTGAGAAAAGATATTGGTCTGTTGATTTATATTTGGGTACTTGGCCATGATTTTGTATATGTCTTTGCGGTTGTTTTTTTCTGTTTCAGCCATTACTTAGGGTTTAGGCTAAAGGGATAAAAAAGTTACTCCAACTTTACATGTTATTTAATGATGCACATGACTGTGGGAATTTTTTCAGAGATTTGAAAAAAAAACCTAATCTATTTAAAGAGTGAGATTTTTCCTGCATAATTCTTAGATAATTAAGGCTACAGCAAGAACTTATTTGATAATTCAAGAGGGCTAATGAAATATCTTTCAATTAAAGATGTTAGTAATTAAAAATACAAATGATTTATAATGGCACAGCATTTGGTAATACCTTAACATTTTCTCAAAAAGTTAAACTTTTACAACATATTTTATTCTTGCTTTCACTTATTATCTCACATGTATTAAATATTTCTCTGAATTAAATGTAGAGATGACTTAATATTACCAAAAATAATTTCAGTTGGGAGTAAATGCTTGTGTTGAGTGGATATAATTTTCTAACTAAATCTGAAAATATTTCTGAAATATGCTTAAGTGTAATTAACTTAAATCATTGCCACAAAATTATGAAGAACTAATTGTCATTTTCTCTAGAAGCCACTGATCTTAATTAAAGAATACAGAGAAAAAGCATATGCAAACAAATGTCCTTAATAAGACTGAAAAGGTTTTGCTAACTTCCATTGATTAATTTTTTTTTGTAAATTTAACAATATCATATAACTGTGAACTCATAATCTTTATTACATTTTTAGGGAATACCTTCCAAACTCCTCATGTAAATCCTCTAACACTTATAAAATTCAGCAGCCATTTATATTAACAGTACATTTTCTTATTTTATTGGAAAAAAATGGCTCAGACTTTTAGAAGATCTGGGATTTGTAGAGTAATCCTATTCAATAATTATGTATTGAATGGATTGTTCATCTTTATTACTCTGTGAACATTAGCTCCTTATATTGTTTTGTTGTAGCACTAAAATGTATTAAGTAAATAAGAAATGTAGACAAGTTTATGATCAAACAAAGTTTAATCAAATAACCACTTTGAAAGTTTTGGAATATAAATAGTTTTTTAACACTAAAAAGTTTTTGCTGTGAAGTTTTTTATACTTATTAGCCTTTTAAACCCAACAGATGAGTCTTTCTTAGTGGTGAATTAATTGATGTATTAATTTAGTATTGCCACAATTTAAATTATGCAATTGATAATAACTACAACAAGTTCTCAATAGACAAAGAATATCATCTACATGATAAAATTGACAGGAATTTCCTTTCTTCCATTTTTATATATAATACAAATAAAGAACAACAAGAGTAAATATTTAGTAGGTTAAACAGATTTAATTCTCTGTAATCACTTAAATTTCCAGCATTCAGCAGTCTACTTAACAAATATAAAAAAGCCAATTTATAATTTTTATAAAATTTTAGTGTAAACAGACTTTAGTTATTGTTTTCTTGATATTCCATTTTATTGAGTTCTGCTCTTAGTACTTTATTCCAGTAAAGTTGTTAGAATAGTAGAAAGGGCTGAAAAGTCTGTGAAAGCAGAATAAAAGACAAAGTATTATACACATTGATAAAAACATTTCTCTGTAGCAACAATAATTAAGTTACATAAGGTACTCTGATATAGAGTGACGCATTCTGCATTGATATATTCTGACAAAAGTTATACAGGAAAAACAGATTAGTAATATATTCAGTTAAATAAAAAAAGAGATAAGCATGAATAGATAAATATAGAGTGATAGAGCTAGAGATATATGACATAAATGTACATATTCCTATAGTAGAAATGAGAAAACCTGGATAATGTAAAAATCTATCGTATTTGTAAGCCAAACAGAGAGCTGAATTTGCAAGACAATGAACTAAGCTGAAATATAGGGGAATATGGAAGAGATAGGATGGATGTATTTACTACCTGAGGCCCAACAAGTTAGGCATTGAGTATTATTTACCTCAGTTTCTGTTATCCTACATACAATGTTGGCTTTATTCCAAAATAAGGAGATATATGAAAATGCAAGACAAAAATGAAGTCAAGAGATAAATCATTTAACAGAACAATATTTAGATAAGACACAGATGTTGGAACTATCAGAGAGGGAAATTAAGTAACTGTAAGTGAATCATAAGAAATTATATTAAAAAGATAGACAATATTCATGGACAGAAGGAGGATTCAATAGAGACATAAAAATTATAAGGATGAGTCTAATAGAAGTAATAAATTTAAAGTCTGATAAAACAGATTGATAATACCTTTAGGGTATTCATCAGTGAACTAAATATAGTGGAAAAAAGAATCAGTGAACTTAAAGATAGGCTAATAGTAATTGCCCCAACTGAAACACAAACAAATGAGTAAGAAAAAAAAACAAAACAAAGCACTAATAGTTTACAAGAACTGTACTATAATATCAGACTAACCATCTATATGCAATTGTATTTCCAGAATGCAAAGAGGAACATAAAATTTCAAAAGAAATATCTAAATCAATAAGCAGATTATTTTTCAAAAGTAAGAAGAGACATCAAAACTCAAATTGAAGCATCCAAGAAACTCAGAGAAAACAAATCAGAAAAACAGGAGAAAAATAAATGAAACAAAATAATGTAAACAACAACAGCATTATGATAAGTGAAGGGAGTTAGGCTAAAGGTGCTGCATACTGTATAACTCAATGTATATGATCTTGTAGAATACCCTAAACTAAAGCAGAGACAGAGAAACCAGTGATGTCACACACTGATAAATATAAAACACATTTTCTAGTGAAAAACCTGTGCAGAAATGTACTCACATAAGGTAGAGCTATGTCTTTGTTGAAAAAGGTTCTGACAGAAATATCTAAATTTCACAACTCTCAATATATTTATGGTTAAAGGAGAGCTCCTAGCTGACTATGAAAAATAGGAACTACCTGATACAGGAAATTGCCTTGTTTGGACTAAGTCAAATAAAGCATCAGTATCTTCTTTCATTTACTTGAGTCAGACCTGACAAAACAGCTTATTTATGAAGGTATTTATGAAGGTATTAATTTCCTAAGTTAGATATTCATGTTATGTTTTTTCTTCAAATAATGCTGTTACTTCTTTGCCGTATGTCTTATATTGTATTGCCTTTAGTGCATTTATTTGCACGTTTTTGAGAAGATAATGTCCAATATTCAGTTTAGCTCTAGAACATTGAGAGAAACTTCACAAAAATTAAGATGTAATTAGAAATATGTTATTACATTAGTTTAATTCTGAAGTGGTTCATACTTATTTCTAAATTAAATATATAGCTATTAAATGCCTGCTGTGAGAGAAGTATCATGTAAATGACTTTGGGTAATAAAATATGACCTCCCCTACAACAGTGTAAACTTTGTAGATAATTTAGTATTTAATGAAAAGTTTCACTTTACTGAAAAAAATTAGCTCTTTGATGTTCTACCTAAGTTATTTGTGATGTGAAACTATTTGATATGTTTACTGAAGCAGATGTGCTTTAAATCGATTTCTAGACAAAATATAAACAAATTTATGCAAGGATGAATGATTAATCTTATACCAACTTTTATATAAGAGTGTGATTGGAAAGAACCCCTTAAGGTGGTATCATCATCTACAAATACAATAAAAAGCAGGTAGTTACCATTACTTATACAATGTCTTGGCAACATCATGTTGATGTAAGCTGTATTTTATAGGAAAATATTCTCTTCTCAGGATTAATGTTTTAAATCAACCTTGGTGAAAATCTATGAGAAAATGTTTTAATAAAAAGTTAGACAACTTCTTACCATTCTTTATTTTCCTAGCATGTACCATTTCTCAAATATATATTGCTTTTTCCTGAAACTAGACCTAACCAAGGCACAGGTGACATGGGAAATAATAAAATATATTGAATCATTCAGAAAATACTGCAGTCAAATAAGTAAAGTGATTTTAAAAGATTCAACATTGCTGGTACAGATGCTACCTATTACCTGATGCCTCTAACTTTGGTTGAGGAAATAATCAGCTCATTCAAAATGACATTTTCTTATTGTTTACGTAAAATGAAAACTCTGTGTTATAAGTAAAAAGCTATAACCAAAAACCATACTGTGAATGTAAATTCATTCAAATAAAATGTTTACTTTATCAAACACTTTATCTCAATATGACCTGAAACAACTGACTGTATATACATAATCACACACATATAAACACATTACAAACATGTATACCAATATAGAAATAATCCTTCATGGCTAATACTGAATGATGGGAAATGTAGCAGAGTAAAATTATAAGGATGTATTACATATAAAGTTTAAGCCATGGAATACATTAACCATTTCAAATTTTAAATAAATACACACATACACATTTCAGCCACTATATTGTTTCTATTCAAGGTATTTTTAGAAAGTTTTTCCATTTTTTGTCATATGTTTTTTATTATTCAACATTTTCATGTCATTTTCTATTATACTGAAAACATTACAAGAGCCGTAAAATACTTTTAATAAAACAAAAACAGTCAATGCACAATTCAAGCATGAAGTTATTTTGTAAATTATTTCCACTATAATTTTTTTTTACTCTACTAAAAATCATATCGCTCTTTTTCTTCACTGCAGCGCTTTGGCTGATTAGTGGACAGCTTTGCTCATGAAGACCCAGGACTTCCCATTGCCAGAAGCAAAAAGAGGTAAGACTAAACTTGTGGATTTTATGTCAACATTGACATGCATCTGGAAACTCAACACCATTTGATATCCTTAAAAGTGAGAACGCTTTATTCTAGGGATATGATACTACAACTCTATTTTCCTTCCTAAATCATCTTTAGCTTTGTAAAATGTCAAGGCTGAATAGTAATTAAATTCGAAACCATTTATATATCTAAAACTATCATTTTGATTAAAATGATTAATTATGAAGAACAGTTTTTTAATTGGTCGTATTTCTAACAGTAAGAAAATTAACCTATTGCTGTGGTTTAAAACAATTGTCTGGGAGGAATAATTCCCCACTTCTCCCCAAAGTATAAATTAACTATTCTCCCTACATGGTTGGATTGCTATGAATACCAAGTGAATTTAAACTGAGTTTTTAATAACAAAGGAGAAACAATTTAATGCTATCTATGCAGATGATAATGGATGTTGTGATCAGAAGGACTCTCCAATCATGTGCTTTTTATGTAAACTTGCTCTTGGGAAACCAAGAGAATACTGCGGATATCTCAGCTTGCAGCATTAATGGGCTGCATGATGAGAAATAAAGATGCATGTTATCAAAATGAAAGGGGGACAAATGGGAGAAATGAGAAGACAGGAAAAGGAATAATAACTAGTGCTATTATGTAGAATTTTCAAAAGGCTTTTGAAGAATGAGATAAAAAAAGATGGATGTCCATAGGATTCTTATTATGAAGTTGATAGTACATGAAAAAAATATGAGGGAAATGGAGGTGTTCCATCAGTGCTCTGACTATTAAAGTGTCATAGAAAATTTGTTCTATCTATCTCAGTTTGGAGATTTTCAAATAAAATTATGAGGATCATGACTTATGATGAAAAATGCTTGAAAACAATTTTTTATTTCAGCTCTGACATGTAGAGAGCTTGGAAGTTGTCATTCCTATTTTAACAACAAGAAAAAGCTCAACAAATTGAAAATCAGTGTCTTTTCTTGGATCCATTAGAGATCTGGGGTGATATGGCAAATTACCACCCATAAACCTGGAGATATTGACAAATCAGTTATAATAGAGATGAGCTAAAGCAATAAACTCATTGTAACACTTAAATTCTAATGTTGATGAAGTTCTGGATTGAGTCTAAGTGGACTACTTTGAGATTCGGGACCTCCTGGGAGCCAGGATCTTAGGGAAGTCCCACACTTACATAGATTTTACCTCCGAGAATCCCACCAGATTCTCTATGGTGATGAGCCAGGAGAGATCCTCTCATGTCTCTGAAGAAGAGAAGGGAAGAATAAACAGTGTCAAAGGTTTTATCAGAGCATTACTCCACCTAATGGAAAGACATTTCTCCAAATCCAGCCAACTCTAGACTCCCTATTACATTTGAAGAGAAAAAGGAAGCTATGAAATACATGTACAGTTCACAGCTCAGGGACACAGGTCCACTAAAAGATTGAGAATTTATGTTAATGTTGAAGGACATTTCCTTTCCCCTGTGTTACTACCATACCAACGAGGGTCCAGTGTAATAAGTGTGGATGGTAGGTGAGAGGTCTGCAAGCTACACTGGTTCTTAGGAGATATTCCCAAGAAACTCAAAGATAGCAAGAACAAATGAGTAATGAAAGCTAAGACAAGGAAATTCTAAGGAAGAATAAAAATATGAGCAATGTACAGATACAGATTTAAAGCATCTGGCATATACTACTTTAGCACATATAACAAATCACTGCCAGTTAATATAATGCCAGTCCCATGTGGATGGGACTAGAGGGTATTATACTAAGCGAAATTTGTCAGTCAGAGAAATTTGTCTGTCAGTAAACTATTCCTCTGCGCTAGAAACTAGATCGTGAGAATAATTAAGGTGGGGATCAAAAAGTGGTCAAAATAGGTAATAATTAGAAATAAGCAGATATTATAGCAAATGAGAATAATGTTTAAAAGTGGATCACAGTTCCAGTTAAGCATGCAATCATACTATTTCCAAGAGAGAACCCTCAGAACCTGAGAATAATACTCATTCTCTCTCCTATCAATGCGTTGACAACGAGAAGCTTTTAGACCTGGCTCCTATAGTGAAGGGAAATTAAACTATTGATTTATAAACTCTACTTAAGTATTCCACTTATATAGTTTGGAATACAGAAGAGACAAAATGTATCTTGATGACTTGAGTTATGGACCACAGCTACTGCTTAGTTCACTGTTAATGTCCTATATTTACTATTCTATTTATCAGATATCCTGTGAAGTACTACCAATGAATCTTACAGGATAGACAATAATGAAAAGCAAAGTTTATGCATTATATAAAACCATAGGTCAAAATTATATATTTTTAAGACAGCTGCCTAAATATGGTGAGAAGCCAACTGCAGCAGTTGTCCTTATATTTCATAATTTAGTCTGCTCATTTAAATACATCAGTTGTGAACTTCAGTTGAAATTTAATTAAGGAAGTAAAAAAGCAGCTTTAAATTGTGTATGTGGATGTGAACTGTGGCTTAATATTGCTTACAACAACCACTCCAAGGTATACGAAAGTCATTTTTTAAAATTGCAGTGCACACAGCAGTCTCAGACTCTCAAATGTCAATGTTCAAAGGCAACAGTATATGTAAAGGCTTGATCAATAGTTTAAAATACTTTGGGAGGACTTTAGAAACTGCTCAGGGGTATTGGGTCAGGCTGTAAAAATGTTCCCAGAGGCAAGAAACCATGTTAAGGAAAGAAACTACCATTCCTCAGAATATCAGAGGGATCTGTATTCTAGAAGACAGGGAAGATGGGTTATAACTGAAGTGTCTCCAGATGCCAAATGTCTCCTAGAGGACAAATTCCCCCTGGCTGAGAACTTCTGCCCTAATGGATGGCCATGCCCATCAACAATGATGAGAAAGATTTACAGACTTACAAAGGAAGGACTGTTAGATATTCTAATCATGAATATCATGTCTTTGAAGATCAGTGGTTACAAATATTAAGAGGTAACATAATTTGTGATAATACACTATGGTAAGGCTAAGTTTTAGGAGGTTATTATCACCAGTAATTACGGTTTTCATTGTTGCTTTTTAACAACAGCCCAGATAACTGGTAAAAATGTCTATCTTCTCTATGCTATAATTAGTTGGTATTGGACAGATAAAGAACAAAACCATATTGTCTTATGAGAAATAAATAAGTGGAACTGTATAATGACAGCTAGAAGCCAGTATCTTTCCAAACCTATGCCTTGATATCTGATATATAGCTGCTCTCACTAACAAATAGAATCCAGACTTTATTGAATGTTGACCTCTAGGCACAACCTGCTATCAGAAATATGTGATACATCTAACTGATATATGGTAAGTGAAACTTTACTCTGCCAGAAATATATATTGTTGAAATAAAATTTTATGTTGTTCTCGGATAAAAATAAGTGAAAAAGTCATGATGTGCAAATAAACAATATATGTGGGTAAATTTATTTGAAGCTCATGATTTTTTAAAAAACTTATGAAAAAACGTTTCAAGTGTTTATTTAATTTCTACTTAGTTAACACATGGTGTAATGTTTGTTTCAGTTGTGGTATGATTCATCACTTACATATAACACCCAGTGGTCATCACAAGTACCAACCTTAATACCTATCACCCATTTACCCCATCCCCCACTTACCTCCCCTCCAGAAATCCCTAGTTTGTTCTCTATAGTTAATAGTCTATTATGGTTTGTCTCCTTTTTTTTCTTCCCCTATGTTTACTTGTTTTGTTTCTTAAATTCCACATATGAGTGAAATTATATGATATTTGACTTTTTCTTTTTTTAACTTTTTTAATGTTTGTTTATTTTTGAGAGACAGAGAGACAGAGAATGAGCAGGGAAGAGGAAGGAAGAGAGGAAGACACAGAATCCAAAGCAGGCTCTAGGTTCTGAGCAGTCAGCTCAGAGCCCATTGCAGGGCTCAAACCAATGAACCATGAGACTATGACCTGAGCTGAAATCCTATTCTTAACTGACTGAGCCACCCAGGAACCCCAATATTTGTATTTTATGACTGGCTTATATTGCTTAGCATAATATACTCTAGATCTATCCACATTGTTGCAAATGGCAAGATTGTATGTATTCTTTTTCATGGCTAAGTAATATTCCATTATATATTCACTCATCAGTTGATGGACATCTGGGCTCTTTCAATAATTTGACTCTTGTTGATGATGCTGCTATAAACATTTGTACTGAATATATTAAAATATTCAAATTATTGATGATTTTAAAAGGGAGTAAATACCTAGTAGATTAGTAGCAAATGACAAGTAAAGAGAAACAATCATGATTAGCATGCTTTATAGAAGAAATTTCTAATCCACATTGTATTCTTGATGCTTAATGATTGTTGAAGTCTTTACAGGTATGTTCTTTTGTACAATATTTTGCAGAAAATACTTTAAGATAAATAACAAAGATACCTAAGACATTAATGGAAAGGCAATATTGACAATGGACAAAGGGTGTATTGGGAAGGGAGAGGTTAAGTAGCAGGTCTTAACCTACTTCTTTTGGAAGTAGCATACTCTTCTTTTGGAAGGATGCACATAAAGATGATTGCTGATGAATCTATCTAATTTCCTTTTAAATATACTAATGTCAAATCTCCTGACAAATAAGACAATAATATTTATAACAGAAAGGCCCTTAATTAAGTAATGGTTAGAGATTCTATGTACACTTTCGGTCCCAGAGCACATATGATGCTATAAGAAAAAATTGGGAAATCAGGTTGTGGTCATGAAATCTTTCTACTATCTGTGTCTTGTAATTCCTTGTATCGTGGAATATTAGTAAAGTTTAAATTTCAGTATTGTCTTTGAGGTTTTAAAATTAGTTTTGACAATATGATCCTTTATAATACCTTATTGGGATTCCTCATATGGTCCTATATATATATTCCTCCACATCTTGGAGGTGGGAAATTGAAAACTAACACTAGAGGAGGAGTTTACACGAGTTTGTTAAAAAGTAATTTGTGCTTTTCTGTCTCTTCAGGATATTTTAGACCTTTGGAATACACAGAGAAATAATAAACATATTCTAAGATGAGATTAATAGTAGTAGGAAAAGAAAATCACTTAGAGAAAGCAACTCTAAATGAAACTGGGAAATGAGAACAGTAAAGACAAAATAGATATGCAGATGAATCTAGAGAATGTGAAATTCTCTTTTTTATTTTATTATTCATTTATTTTATTTATTTATAATCCAAGTACAATAAACACAGTGTTATATTAGTTTCAGGTGTACAATGTAATGATACAATAATTGTATACATTATTCAGTGTTCATTGCAATAAGCATACAATTAATCCCCTTCACCTATTTCATTCATCCTCCTTACCCACCTCCTCTCTGCCAAAAACTAGTTTGTTCTCTTTAGTTAGCAGCCTAATTTTGTTTACTTCTTTTTCATTGTTTTGTTTCTTAAATTCTACGAGTAAAATCATATGGTATTTGTCTTTCTCTGACTTTTTTCACTTAGTATTATACCCTCTACTTCCATCCATCTTGTTGCAAATGGCAAGATTTCATTATTTTTTCGTGGCTGAGTAATATATATATATACCACCTTGTCTTTATCCACTCATCTATGGGTAGATGCTTGGGTTGCTTCAATATCTTGGCCACTGTAAATAATGCTGCAATAAACATGGGGGCACATATATCTTTTTGAATTAGTGTTTTTGTATTCTTTGGCTAAATACCCAGTAGAAGAATTACTGAATTATATTTTAATTCTATTTTTAATTTTTTGAGAAAACTCCATACTCTTTTCCACAGTGGCTGCACCAGCTTGCACAAAGGGTTTCTTTTTCTCCATATCTATCAATATTTGTTATTTCCTGTATTTTTTATTGTAGCCATTCTGACAGGTGTGAGGTAATATCTCATTGTGATTTTGATTCACATATATTTTGCTTTCGTTTCACTGCCTCAGGAGACATATCTAGAAAAATGTTGCTATGGCCAATGTCAAAGAAATTACTGCCTATACTCTCTTCTAGAATTTTTTTATGGATTCAGGCCTCACATTTATGTCCTTAATCCATTTTAAGTTTATTTTTGTGTATTGTGTAAGAAAGTGGTTCAGTTTCATTATTTTGCACGTAACTGTTTAGTCTTCCTAACACTTATTGAAAAGACTACCTTTTTCCTATTGGATATTCTTGCCTCCTTTATTGAAGATTAATTGGCCATATAATTGTGGGTTTATTTCTGGGCTCTTTGTTCTGTTCTGTTGATCTATGTATCTATTTTGTGCCAGTACCATACTGTTTTGATAACTATAGATTGCAGTATATCTTGTGATTTGGGATTGTGATTCTCCAGTTTTATTCATTTTTTTCAAGATTGCTTTGGCTATTCTGGGCAATTCATGGTTTCATACAAATTTGAGGATAATTTCTTCTAGTTCTATGAAAAATGTTGTAGGTATTTTGATGAGTATTACATTAAATCTATAGATTGCTTTGGATCTGTTGGACAATTTAACAATATTTGTTCTTCAGTTTATGAGCATAAAACATTCTTCCATTTGTTTGTGTCATATGCAGTTTCCTTCATCAATATTTCATAGTTTTTGGGTTCAGGTCATTAACCACTTTGGTTAACTGTCTTCCTAAGTAATTTATTATTTTTTAGTGCAATTGTAAATATAATTATTTTTGTAATTTATCTTTCTGCTACTTCATTTTTAGTGTATAGCAATGCAACATATTTCTGTATATTGATATTATACCCTGTGAATTTACTAAATTTATTTATCAGTTCTTGTAGGTTTTTTTGGTGGAGTTAAGTGTTTTCTGTATATAGTATCATGTCATTTGCAAATAGTGGAAAAATTTACTTCTTCTTTACCAATTATTCCTTTTTCTTGTCCAATTGCTGAATATAGGACTTCCAGTACTAAGTTGAATAAAGTGGTAAGTGTGGACATCTTTGTCTTGTTCCTGATATTAAGGGAAAAGTTCTCAGTTTTTCACCATTGAGTGTGGTGTTAGCTATGGGATTTTCATTTATGGCCTTTATTATGTTGAGATATGTTCCCTCTGAACTTACTTGGTTGAGAGATTTTATTATAAATAGATGTTTTATTTGTCACATACTTTTTTCTGCATTTATTTAAATGATCATATGTTTTTTCCTTTCTCTTATTAATGTGATGTATCACATTGATTGATTTTCAAATATTGAACCACCCTTGCATGTCTGGAATATATCTTGCCTGATCATGCTGAATGATTATTTTTAATGCATTGTTAAATTTGGCTTGCTGATATTTTTTGAGTATTTTTCCATCTATGTTGCTCAGATATATTGGCCTCTATCTCTCTGTCTCTCTCTCTCACACTCTCTCAAATGATAACTAAACTTCAAAACAAAGAAGAAAGAAGAAAACTCAAGCCTATGTTGCCCCTATAGACTAGAGAAGAATGTGATTAAAGATGAATAGTCTGCTGTGCTAAGTGGTACTTTGCAGGAAGCAAGTTAAAGAATGAAGTTTACCCATTAGACTTAGTGACATAGACATAATTATCTTTTTTGAAAGCACTATTTATAAGGTATAAATAACCTTAATAAGAAAACCCCTGGTCCCTCTGAATGAAGCTTCTGAATGAAGCTTTTGTATTTATATATAAATGGAGCCATGTTCTTTGGATACAAAAAACAGACACAATTCAGAATACTATATTTATGTCACTTAAAAACAAGCTAATGTTACCACAACAGATGAACTACACAACAAAATAAAACAATCACCTCTGGCCCTTCATTTGCTTCACTTTTTTTTTTCCTTTTCCCTAAATAAAGCTCCCTAAAAGAGACTGGAACTTAAACAGAACTAGATAGTCTTCCAAATTGAAATATTTATCAGAAATCATTACAACAAACTCACCTTACAAAATTACCCATTTTCACAAATTCTATTAGCATTAGAATTCTCAAAGAATTGGTACAAGTTGATGATAAAGGTCTCCTTCAGAGGTTTAGACTCTGTGTATTGGATGATGCATAACAGAATCATCTCAATAAAAATAAGCAAACAATTTTGAATATGTTATTTAGCTGTCCCTGAGACATCATTTTAATGGATGATTACAGGTGTCACCTTATAATTTTTACATGACCATCAGAAGCTTTCCTGCTAGTTCCAGATTGTTATTTATTTTCTAATGACATTTTATAGAATCCTGTAGGTTTGGAGGGAAAGCTCAGGGGAGCCTCAAGGATAGTTAGGGTTTTTGTTTGTTTGTTTGTTTTCTTACTTTTGAATTTACACATCTGTAAATGGAATATTTAATAAAAATAGTTAATTAGTGATATGTATTGATAAAAAGAGAAGAAAAGAAGGCTTAGGACACCCTTTTGTCTGTCTAGATTTTCAAGGGCTTGTTCTAATTTATTTCCCATACCATCTGGCCCAAAGATAAAGCTACCTTTTTAAAATAATATATCATTCTTCCCTTTGAAAATCTTTAGCCTAATTATTATAAATTCTTCTTCTTTAAAAGTATCCAGGAAACTTTCTATCAAAATTCATCATTTTTTCAAGGCTGAGAAAAGTCTTCATCTTTTCATGATATATACTAAATGCAGCATTTCTTCAACTCTGTACAGAAGGTCATATTATAGTTTCACTTACAATTCCTGTTCTGTTTCATGAAATCAAATTAAATTTTGTATCTTTGTTTGTGTTTGTTTTTAATTTTTAATTAATTCTCTCTCCACATTTGGACCCCCATGCCACAGAGTTAAGATATGCAGTTCTTAATGTTTCCTTGCATTTTATCCCATATCCCTTCACTACACTCATTCCTCAGCGAAAGCTTGAAAAATGTAGAATTATGGGGTGCCTGGGTGGCTCAGTCGGTTAAGCGTCTGGCTTCAGCTCAGGTCGTGATTTTATGGTTGGTGGGTTTGAGCCCAGCATCAGGCTCTGTGCTGACA
Source organism: Helogale parvula (assembly GCA_004023845.1). Classification (NCBI taxonomy): domain Eukaryota; kingdom Metazoa; phylum Chordata; class Mammalia; order Carnivora; family Herpestidae; genus Helogale; species Helogale parvula. The sequence continues at coordinate 94,331 of PJEM01006230.1, forward strand.
GCTAGCTCAGAACCTGGAGCCTGCTTCGGATTCTGTGTCTCCCTCTCTCTCTGACCCTCCGCTGCTAGCATTTTATCTCTCTGCCTCTCAAAAATGAATAAAAAACATTAAAAAATTAAAATGTAGAATTACATAATAATAATAAATCCATTTCTATGGAAAACTACTAGGAAACAAAATAAAAGAAAATATACAATGAAATTAAATTACACAGTAATTTTATCCAATTTCTTATTTTGACCACTAAAAGACAGAATTCTGGGACCTACAGTCTTATTTTTTAACGAAAATACTAGGTTTTGCTCTACTAGTTTTGGCTCTGTACCTAAGTAGCTGCTCCCATACGTTCAGATATATGTTGCTATTGCCTGAATGTTTTGTCTCAATGTTCTTTATCTTTTCCAGATATCTATTCCCATTATATTGCACTCCAATTTTCTTATTCTCTTTAGCAATTCCTTAATTCATTTTATCCTAAAGTTTTCAACAAATAGTTTACTACATTTATAATTTGACAAGGGTTGCATTATTCTGGCAACAGGGCAGAGTGTGAAAGAAGAGGATTTGATTTCAAGAGCTTGTTCCAATACTGTGTACATTTGGACAAGTTTTTATTTGTGACCCTCATATTCCCCTCATTAACAAAATGAAAATAATAGTGGCTCTGTAGAGTATTGTTTAGAGTAATCAGTGAATACATAAATAAAACTGACTCACAGTTTGATGTCTGATAAAGTATTATGGTATTTAAACCTACCAGACTTCACATTTTAGATTACTTCAGGGCTATCATTATGGATATAGGGTAATATAATTCTAATTGAATTGGAGACATAGAGAATTTGTTCATGAAGAGTCAATTAATCAACTGTCATATAACCAAGTTCATTTATTTTTTAAACTCATATTGAACATATGGATCTTATTCCCATAATCATGACTTAAAGATAGAAATGATTAAATGATCAAGTTGCCCAGGTACTTCCATATTGTTACCAGTATTTTGTTGATGGCACTAACTTCTGTGAAATATTTGCACACGTTTTAAGGCAGTTGGCATAAAGAGTATGAGTGTGGATTTTTCTGCTGGCGGCTATTCTTCATGCACATTAGTGCATCACATTAGACTCACAGTGTGGACAGGATTGGACTTTAACTGTAACTTATATAGACCTGTACAGTGCTATGTTTAAAGGTGGAGGCTGCCTCAGTGCCTTGGTATTTATGCCTGATGTGAGAAATTTAGAATATTAATTGTATGATATATAGAGTCCTGTATGCATTTTATATGTACTAAATTTAAGATCACATACCAGCTATTTTTCAATCCCAGTGATACATCTATTTCCATATTATCACTTAAATTTTAATATGCACCAATAATCACAGACTGTGCTTCTCCAAAGCCCACTGTACTTTTTTTCAAAATGAGAGATAGGGCCTCTAAAAGAGTCAAGGGCCTGTTATGGTTTTCTTCACACAAATTTCCATCTTGACAAACAATCTCACAATGGAGAAAAACTTTTTGTTTTAAAAATGCACAAAATATGTTTTTAATAAATGTATCTCATAAATTTACCATGCTTAACATAGTTATAGTAATCCCATTATTTGCACATGGTAATCAGGATTTAGTTGAATTGCATGCTATTTAACAGACTGCACACCACCAGTTCTTAGTGGCAACACAGCTGGATTCATTTTTCAGGATGAAAGATCATCCACTATAAACTTGCACTGCTGGTGAGACTGAAAAATAGTCAGATGTAAGCTTTAAATTGGCTACAAGGGTAGACGTTTCTTTGCAACCCCTGTGTAGTATATTAAGCAAAACTGAAACATTTAATTTTAATTAGAATATTGAAATGGATTGTAAGTCAAATCTAGGACAGAGTTACAAAGGAAGCTGTCTCATAGTTAAAAGTGTTAAAATGAATGTACTGCACCCCAAATAGAACACTCATGGAATTTCAACTAGAGAGCAATGATGGGAAGTGACTGATAAGAGACATTAGAAATTACCCCATGGGCAGAAAAATGTGATGAATTATAATGCTTCAAGAAGAGTATAAATAGGCATTTAGCTGATAATTTTCCATATGAATCCAATTATAGAAGAAGTTTTAGCGTTCATATTAAAACAGTTTTCTTTAACTAGCTTAAATAATGTAATCTATATTATGGCTAATATCCTTGATTAGCATGAGAAACTAATTGATTGCATTGGACAGCTCTTGTAATCCTTTTCAAATCCTTTCATTCCCTCTTTCTATTCCTACCAACCACTCCTGCAGCTTCAGCCAGTTTCAAAGCAACCCTACAGTTTGTTGCATTTAGACCAGAGTCATATAACGTCTACTTCTTGCTCTTGAGCTTCTTTGAGATAGAGAAGTCAGATGCCTAGGATCACCCACTCAAGACTAAAATGTGAACAAGTTGGAAGCTTATAGCCACATCTGAGGCCCCCTTGACCAATCGATGAATGGAGGCCAGTTGGTATCTCATTTTGAAATGCTTACAGGGTTACTCAGAAGGCTTCATGGAGAAGAACACTGGTCCAAGAGCAGTAGGCAATTGTCATAAAGTACTATTGCACTGGTTTTCCATCCTTTCTTGTTTTACCTCCTCTGTCACTTTCTACTGCTTCCTGGACTGATTATTCAAATAAACTATTTCCATCTGAGCCTATGTCTTAGAATAATCTTTTGGAGACCCCAGGCTGAAATACATTTTAGAGAATAAGCAGAGATCTAAAAGAACTTGTTAAATTCATGATGGCCACAACCATTAGTGATACTTGGAGTTTATGGGTAAAACCTTTAAAAATGTAGTCAATGAGTATATTCTCTTTTAATATTCCAACTTTAACACTTATAAAATTTATCTGTAAGTAATTGAGGGTTTCTGCATATTGGAAATAGTCTTTTATTTTAGTTATCAGATTAAGGTAGGTCATGTTTTTGAGAAAGTCAGAGCAAATCAAAAGATACTTATCAAAATTGAATTTCTCCAAAATCAATGTGGCCACATGGGTATGGTATAAAATGTTTCTTTTATTTGATAAAAATGAAAGTAGTGGGAATAGGCATGAACTCTTCCAGTTACACTGTGCTATTTCTAGAATCATAGCCTATCCTTTCTGGTAGAATCAATTGTGGTTGCTGTGGCTGTGATTGTGGTGTTGATTGCTGATTCACCTAGAGGCATGTCAGACTTATTTAAAACTTATACAGTTTTAATGGGTGACATACTTTGTAATGTATATTAAGAAATGATAATGCTCAAGAAACTGCAACATATACTATTTTTAATTTCTATAGCAAAGTTGTACAGGGATTCCCATTTTATATTAAAGAACACAAAGGTAGAAGAAAATTAAATATTTTAACTGTTCCAAATTGGTAGAAATTAGCTAGTTGAGATGCAAACCTATGTTTACTAACTCAAGAGCAAGAGATCATTCCTCTGCTCTCACATAAGCTGGGTGTTGGTTTATTAATATTCCATGATATCCATGACTTTCCTCAGCAATTTATTCCTTTGTAAACTGAAGTCATAGTTCATATATATCTTTCATAATAGCTAATGGAAAAATATCTTAATCATGTTAGTAACCCCTGGATCAACTAAATGTGTAGAAATTGATGATTTGTTGTTCTAATTCACCTTATGCTTCTTTAATGCTGCTTAAATTTAATATAAATATGAAAGCAGTAATGGTAACATATATTTCACCATACACATGTAATGATGAACTTTTGATAGTAATTCCTATAAATTTTATAAATAATTGCAATTTCTGATGATGACAGTAACTTCGTGAAATCTCCTTTTTTATGTGAAGACAGTTTGATCTTACTTTCAAGTCAATCTCATTAATTTTTTTCTGGCATGAGATCTTTTCTTCCCAATCAACTACCTTGGCATCTCTTCTAACTCCCTTTTCATGTGTACTAGCTTTTCCTGCCTGATTGGTGCTCCAGGGAACACTATTCATATAAACATAATATAAATGATACCACTGTAATTGGGCTACATGATGTCTCATAAGTTTTCTGGATTTTTGTAACTTTTTAGTTGGTGATTCTGGACAAACCAGATGATGCCACCAACTTTATAAATAAGAAGTTACAATAAGACTTTGAAGTTTTATTTCAGTCTGATCCAACTTAGATTATAAGTAACAACATATTTATGAACCTTAACACAATATGGGTAGTTAATTCTTATTTTGTATCATTTATAAATTTCATTGAGGATATAAAAGAACAGAATAGCTGTAGTAACAATGTGATTTATCATTTTCTTTTATTCAGACATAATTTTGTTAAAGATGTTCACAATCACTATTCACTAGGCTCATTTAGGCACTTCATGGGTTTTGAGATATTAGTGTAATATTTGTTAACTTTTTGCTCTTGAAATCAACCTGAATTAGATGCAGACTTTAAGATCCAAGACACTGCATTTAATGCTTTTGAGAGTTGACATCCAGAAGTCAAACTGGCAAGATAGTGGTAAAAGAAATGTTTAATAAGTAGATGCATGGAAATTATCACTGGGAAACAAAACAGGTAGAATCTTTACCAAGACAAAAATCCAGGAACATTGCCAGTCATATTTGAAACCATTAAATGCTTTTTATTTTAAATTTTTTTTCCTCATCCACAAGGAGAAGAAATGATCCCTCTTCTGGTTATAATATTGTGAGAAATGGATGGGAGCATTCTTGACAGCATTCAAAAAATGAAAGAAAATATGCTGGAGGGCTGGGATAGTAGGAGAGATTTTTGACATCTATCTGCTAGCATGTTACTTAATACAATAAAATAGCATAGTGATGTATAGGATAGAGCTAGAAAGGATAAAATGTAGTCACAATATAAGTTTTTGTTTGTTTCAGAGCTAAAAGTTTTCTCACATCAAAATGTGTATGAGATGCAGAAAGGAGACCCATTTACTTGGAACTAATGTCATGCCATTGGACTTTCCTTGAACCCAAATTCTCTCCAGTGCAGCTGGTTTGCCCTAAACCATGTTGCAGTCTGGAACCAGAAGAGCATCTCTGCCAAATGGCAAAGGTCACTAGGACAACTCCATGAGTAAAAACTACATTAATGTGAAAAAGTGCCACAATATCCACCAGGAATAGAGGCTATTTTAAACAAACAAACAAACAAACAAACAAACAAACAAACAAAAAAGGCAGGTGAAGTGGTTGTTTGTGGGCAGACTAATTTGCTACATAGAAAACTCTTTGAGGAGAAAGTACTCAGAGATGTATCAACATACTAAATTTGGCCAATCCCCTAAGGCTGATGGAAATTTGAACTGCTAATAATGAATGGAGCACCAACTATCAAGTTTTCCCACTTATAAAATTTATATCCCATTTTACTGAATTAACCTTTACTTTAGTAAGACTCAATTTCCTTCCCAAAATCAAGAAACAACAATAGTATCTACTTAATAGATTTGGTGATAGAAATCCATACATTAATGCATGTAACATCCCTAGTACAGTATAATCCATCCATTTGTGTGTGTGTGTTTAGAATTAGCATGTGAGATCCTTAAAATTACAAGATAGCTATTTAGGTGTATTAAATTTAGAATAAAAACTGTTTAACATTCTGTTTTAAAACTGGCACAATCATAAAGACCAGATTGATAAAAAAAAAAAGCAAGTAACTCTATAAAATAGCATACAGAGACTTAATTTGCATTACTAACCAAGATAAAGTCCCATGAAGACTTTTTCTTTGAACAAGAAAGCATTCTTGGTCACATATTTATGTGAATATAGGGGGAATATGTATAAGCGTGGTTGTAATGCTCACTGAGAGGGCCACAATTGGCTGAGAAACCTACTCAAAGAATCAGGCTAACAGCAGGCTTACTACACAAGAGCAGATATTTCGATCCAAACTTCTACAGCTTTGGCATGTAAAACATTTTAGATGCTAAGATGACAGAACTGCTCATAAAACCATCTGCTATTTACTGGTCCATCTGTTGGTCAGCAGAGAGCCATCAGAACCCAAGAAACTCTTTGGTCTGAGAAACAGCACAATTTCTAATTTTTTTAAGCTGAAAAATAGCTTTAATGACTTGCAGAAGCTGTATTTTACTATAGAAGACCACAAGTATCAGCTTATACTCAATATTGTCATGATTTGAATCAAGACAGTTAAGCATCACATTTATGCCTTTATATAAAAACATATATGCATAAAGCTATTAAATGAAAGCTGAGACATGAATTTATTAGTTAAGCAGTCACAGTTTATGCAAAAATAACATTTTTGTTAAACACTTTGTAAACAGTCATGTGCTGCTTAAGTGCAGATGCAGTTAATATAAAAGAACTCTAATCTAAAGTATGTTATTGACAAAGTTTAATAAAATGTCAGATATTCAACAAATTTTACATAAGTAAGAGATTATAGCAACTTTCTATTTATAAAATATTCAGTTATAAAACAAAGAAGTCCAATCTTAAGGATAAATTGAAGTTCAATGCCTACACATCCTTATAATATTTTTTCTTTATTTTATAATAGTTTATTGTCAAATTGGTTTCCATATAACACCCAGTGCTTCTCCCCACTAGTGCCCCCACCATGGCCATTACTCCCTTCCCTCCCTCCCCCCGCTTCAGTCCAGGGTTCGTTTACAGTATTCAATAGTCTCTCACAATTTGTGTCCCTCACTCTCCCCAGCTTTCTTTCCCCCTTCCCCTCCCCATGGACCTCTGTTAGGTTTGTCCAGTTAGACCTATGAGTGCAAACATATGGTATCTGTCTTTCTCTGCCTGACATATTTCACTTAGCATGACACCCTCGAGGTCCATGCACTTTGCTATAAATGGCCATATATTATTCTTTCTCATTGCCATGTAGTACTCCATTGTGTGTGTGTGTGTGTGTGTGTGTGTGTGTGTGTGTGTGTGTATATATATATATATATATATATATATATATATATATATATACCACATCTTCTTGATCCTATATATATATATATATATACCACATCTTCTTGATCCATTCATCAGGTGATGGACATTTAGGCTCTATCAATGATTTGACTATTGTAGAAAGTGCCGCTGTGAACATTGGGGTACATGTGCTCTTATGCATCAGCCCTTCTGTATCCTATGGATAAATTCCTAGCAGTGCTACTGCTGGGTCATAGGGGAGTTCTATCGTTAGTTTTTTGAGGAACCTCCACACTGTTTTCCAGAGCGGCTGCACCAGTTTACATTGCCACCAACAGTGTAGGAGGGTGCCTGTTTCTCCACATCTTCACCAGTTTCTATAGTCTCTTGATTTGCTCATGTTAGCGACTCTGACCTGTGTGAGGTGGTATCTCAGTGTGGTTTTGATTTGTATTTCCCTTATGATGAGTGACGCTGCGCATCGTTTCATGTGCCTGTAGGCCATCTGGATGTCCTCTTTGGAGAAGTGTTTGTTCAGGTCTTCTGCCCATTTCTTCCCTGGATTGCTCATTTTTCAGGTATGGAGTTTAGTGAGCTCCTTGTATATTGGATACTAGCCCTTTATCTGATATGCCATTTGCCCCTATCTTTTCCCATTCTGTTGGTTGCCTGTTAGTTTTTTCTACTGCAAATATATATTCTGAAGTTTATTTTTCCCTTAAAATGTTTCTATTAGTTTCATAGAAGCATGATTTAAAACCTGATATAAAAAATACCAATTTTTTTATTGTTTCTAGGTGGGGTTTTTTTGCCATACTTTCAAAGATATTGCATAGTTAGATTTATTTTTCTGTGTCCTCTTCCAGTATATTCCTGGATTCACTTTAGGAAATAAATAGTTAATCCATTTAAAATGGTTTTAGGATATTTTGACGTCACAAATTCATTTTTTTCCAATATGGCTACTTACTGGTTTCAAAAAGTATTTGAAAAACCCATCTTTCCTCACTGTTTTGAATTAAACCATTTATGTATCCTAGCCTAATTCTAGATTTATTTTTTGTCTATTAATGTAGTTGGCTATTCATGAATGCTCATATATTAAAAAATATTTTATATGTATAACATTTTTAACATCTGGGAAAGTTATCCCTTATCCATTGCACCTCTTTCAAATGAATTTTTCTGGTTATATTTAATTTTTCTCTATTAACATTTGAATCAGTTTTTAGAAAATCATGTTTTTATAATTTTTTGGATTGTAAATATTAAATAAGGGAACTATAACAACATTATTAATTAAAATATTTTTATCCAAAATCATAGAGGACTTTCAATTTGTTAGATTCTTTCTTGGTGTCCCTCAGTAGCCACAAAAATGTACTTAACCACATAGAAGCCTCTTGAATGCTTAAGTCATTAGAGTTTTGCTTCCTTTCCTCATGGGTTATTTTAAATCATGATATTATGATTTCCTCTTCCTTTACAGATGCTTATCTGTTATAGGTATTTTGTCATAAGTTTTAGAGTTCTGTTTTGTGTGTAGGAATGAATGCAATTGATTTAACTGTACCTACTTTGTATCCAGGATCCAAGAATTCTCTTTTGTTTGCATATGTCTATATATATGGACACTACCTTTTTTCTTACTATTATTTTTTTTATTTTATATTTTTTGGATGAACTATGAAATATATTTAAGAAGTAAATTCACTGAAAAAATCTTATTTGTACTTTGTATTTTTATTTTTTCCATATAAATCCATCATATGAACTACCAACCTTATACTAATTTTTTATATAAACCATCCATCATTAGGAAATTACACTGGAATCAAAATTATTTATTTTCCATGGACTCTAATATTACACATTCTATACAGTACATTTGTCTTCTACTATAATTCCAGCAATTAGTATCATTTATTTCAACTAAGATCATTTCCTAAAATAACTTTTTAATCAATATCCTTAAAAAATAAATATTTATTTTTTTCCACCAGTAACCTTTAATTAATAAATTAAAAAGAAAACTACCATTGAATTTTGACATGATATGAAAATCTTTAACATAATAAAACCATGCCTGTTACTAATTAGTGTTAATTTACCCTTGAATCTATCAATCCATTTTATTCTGTGAGGACTTAACCCTTTTTGTTTCAACCATTTCTGAGTTTTCAATCAAAGCTTTTTAGGGGTTGTGTGTGTGTGTGTGTGTGTGTGTGTGTGTGTGTACATGTGACAGCTAGAGAATATTAAAACATTTTATTCTAGAATATTGAAGACAGAGTCACCTTTTAAAAGTCTTAGTTGTAATCCTTTTCTTATTCTTTTGCATCAGTTCTTACATTTGTGGAAATTTAGCCCCCTCACAAAGCATGTTTTCCTTTTGTTTTAAACTACAGTAAATACTGATGTTGTTGCCTCCTCTACTTCACCACTCATGCTCATTTTCCCTCTGCTGTCTCTTTTTCTTCCTTCGGCTTGTCTTCTTAGCTTCCATTCATAATGCAAGTGGTCTATAGATAAGGATTGACTTTAAGTGAGACAATATCAACAACCAGATTGTCTTCTGCCTCACAATCTTACAGGTCCTTTTCTTTTATATATATATATATTATATATATATATATGTGTGTGTATATATATAATATATATATAAATTTTTTAGATCTCATTTGGTTTCAAACTTGAGGCTACTTAAACTTATAGTTTTTGAGCAGCTTCAGAGTACATAAATAATGAACTCAATTATATCCAATTTTCTAGAATGTGGGCATCCCAGCTGCATACAGTTCTAAATAAAATATTCCAGAACATACTTTTTAACAACATTTCTACTTGGATATGTCTTAAATAGCTAGCACTGCTGCAGAGTTGCAGTGAAGTCCCTTTATGCCTAATAACCTCTGTGGATAGAGGCTATTTTGTTGACTATATCCTTAGACTGTGCCTTTTTTAATGCAGAAAAAACGCCAATATAGTTCTATGTTGAGATAAAGATTTTTTAGTATAACAAAAATATCTACTAATCAAGCTCCTACTTTGAAATTATAACCAGAAATAGGAATTACGACTTCCGTCTATCATATGGCCTATCATGACAAGGCAATACTTTTCTGCAAAAAATAAGAACAATTAGATATGTTACAAAAATCATATTTTAAGTGTATCTCAGGGTTGTGAAGCAATAAGAACTAAAATTCAATGAAATAAGCAGCCTCTGAGGTAAATTGACCTGCACCATTCTCTTCCTTGATTTCATTTGCCAATTAATGGATGCCAGCTGAAGTAGCTGGCCCTAACAAGAAATACACTGAAGGAAATAAACCCAACAAAAACTTCAGCAGTCACTTAATCCCGGCAGGAAATAAATTTGGAAATGAAGATCCCAAATCCATTGTTGTCTCATCTCAAAGTATTTGCAAGATTTTAAAGCTACATGGAATCTGAAAATTGACTGCTGGCCCAGGAACCTTTCAAAAATCTTCTGCAAACATTCCGGCTTTCTTTAGTAGTCATCTTTTTTTCTTCAGTTCATATCATTTTCCACTCTTCTGTATTATGCTATTTACATTTTTAAGATAAAAACAATTAAATGATGGAGTAATTTTGTTTCCTTACTTGCATGTCTCTTTCATGGAAAATATTCTGTTAAATGTTAACATTTGGTACCAAGATTTTAACATTTTGTTAAGGAATTCTGTTTGCAATCTTTCTAATCTTCCAATCTTTCTTCTTATGGCCTCTGACTATCCAGCCAAGAGATTCACAAGTGATTTTAGGTACATATATTCCCTAAATTCCAACTACTTCTCTTTCCATATCAGCTAGATAGCCAGGTTTACCATTCTCTGCCTATTTTCCCTTGCCACTCTCTTTCAATGTCATCCCTAAATAGAGTGGTTGTGCAGTTGCCTTTTATTTGTCCTGCACCAGTGTATCTAGTTGGCGCATCTATGAACCAAACTTGAACTTTCCTACCTCCATCAATGAGTTGGAAAAGATCCCCCATATAACCTTACATGTAACAAAAGGTCATTGACATATTAATGGATGATATGAAGATGGGTTGCATACTCCAGAGCCTCACTTGAGCCCTCTGATCCTATTTATCTTGAAAATCCACAATTGTTACTTCTAACTTACAATAGACTGTCACCGGGCCTGGCTGCTTTTATGATTTGATGAGTCTGATACAGTTAGGCCACGATAAGCAATTGTGGTGACATGGTCAGTCACTTCATTTTCAGAGACTTGACTAGCAAAGCTAGGGGTTGCTTTTCAAAAATGTGTAATTCTCTTCCCTAAATACTTAGTCTTTCTCTGGAAATATGTGGGTCTGGATTATGATATTCCCCTAGAAGTCTGCTGTTCCTTTCACATGGCAATTTTTCACACTGTTGTTACATCTGATACCATAATATCTGCCCTGCCTTAAAGCTCAAGTCTACTCTTGAAGGCTTACATTGAAGCCTAAGCCTTCTCTACAACATTTTCCTATCCTGGACCCCATACAATTCAGGCAGGCTTTTGTGTCAACCCGTACCTAAATCAAAGTAATATTCTTATATGTGGTATGCTGCCTCCAAAATCTAGGGAGACCTACAGGTACTATATTTCCTCCATAATGGTGACAGGTGCAAGATGTACTATCACCTCTTATTCTTTCATTAGTTGGTCCTAGCATGCCCATAACCATTCAAACCTTAAACATTTTACAGAAATGTCAGGCCTTGAATCTTTTTATTATTGTATCCTACATTCTGAAGTACATGTGCACACCAAGGCCTGAAATGTAATATCTTCTTCTTCTTCTCCTTCAATTAAAATGATATCATCAATATAATGGATCAAGGTGATGTTCTTTGGAATCTGAAAGAAATTGAAAGTCAACAAAGCACAAGAGCAAGACTATCAATATATATTGTCCATTCCATGTAATTTTTACTGGTCCTGATAGTGATAGAAGAAAAATCCATTTTTCAAATCAGTGGTGCAATAGAATATGTATGAGGCTTTATTAATTTACTCTAGTAAAGATATCATGGTGGCAACTATCTGGGTTATTTTTGGTTGAGTTTAGTGTAACCTACTTTAATTCACCAGTATCTATTTAGTTTTTGAAGAGGTAACTGGTGAATAAAATTGGTATATGACAGTGGTCACCATCATGTATTCATTAGATTTTTTTAATAAAATTTTTTAATGTTTTATTTATTTTTGAGACAGAGAGAAACAGAACAAGAGCGGGGAGGGACAGAAAGGGAGGGAGACACAGAATCAGAAGCAGGTTCCAGGCTGTGAGCTGTTAGCACATAGCCTGACTCAGGGCTCGAACCCACTAATGTGAGATCATGACCTGAGTCAAAGTCGGAGGCTTAACCCAGCGCCCCCGTATTCATTAGATTTTTAAAATTGGCCAAACTCTAGAGATATAATATGGTTCTATTTACTCTTTTCACTCTGAAAAGTTTATGAATGCCATAGACTTTTCACTTGGAAATACCAAATATAATGAGTTTTTTGAGAAATTTAATTTCATTGTGGTAAGAACACTTAACATGAGATCTACTCTCTTAAATCTGTAAGTGTACAACTCATTGTTGAATACAGGTATAATGTGCAATAGATTTCTAGAGCTTGTTCACTGTGCTCAAACAAAACTTTTGTTCTATTTAGTTAGTAACTCCTCATTTCCTCCCTCTTCCAGCACCTAGCAATGACCATTCTATTCTCTACTTCTATGAGATTGACTATTTAAAAATTTTGTTTATTTATTTATTTTGAGAGAGAGAGAGAGAGAGAAAGCAGTGGAAGGGCAGAGAGAGAGGGAGAGAAAGAACCCCAAGCAGGCTCCACACTGTCAGCACAGAGCACCATGGGGGGAATCTGTCTCATGAACCATGAGATCATGACTGAGCTGAAATCAAGATCTGGCTGCTTAATGGATTCTCTCCCCAGGAACTCCAAGAATGACTATTTTTTATACGTCATATAACTGACATCATGCAGTATTTTTAAAATTTATTTTACTTAGCGTAATGTCCTTAAGTTTCAGCCTTATTGTCATATAATACAGGATTTTCTTTTGTACATTTGGACAGTATTCGTATCTATATACCACGTTTTTTTGTGTGCGCATTTGTCTTTCAGTGGGCTCTTTGATTGTTTCTACATCTTAGCTATTGTGGATATTGCTGTAATGAACATGAAAGTGCTAATATATCTTTTCAATATTCTGATTTCAATTATTTTGGATAAGTATCCAGAATGGGATGCTGAATCATATGGTAGTTCAATTTTTAATTTTTTGAGTAGTCTCCATACTCTTCCATAGCAGCTACATCATTTTTCATTCTTACTCCAATAAGGAAAGGCTCCAATTTCTTCACATCCTGATTAATGTTTGTTGTCTTATGTTTTGTTTAACAGTAGTCATCTTGATAGCTGTGTGGTTATAACTTATTGTGGTTTTAAATTGCATTTCTCTGCTTCTTAGTGATTCTGGGCATCTTTAATATATCCATTGGTCATTCATAAGTCTTCTTTTTGAAAACTATCATGCAAAAAAATGAAATTGAACTGTTAATTTACACCATATACAAAAAATAATTCAAAATGGATTAAAGGCTTAAGGGTAGATCTGAAATTGTAAAATTTGGAATAACATGTAAAGTAAAAATTTCATAATGTTTCATACAATAATTTCATAGATATAACACCAAAAGCATAAGCAACAAAAAGTGATAGTATATCAGAGTGCCTGGGCTGCTGAGTCAGTTAAGTGGCTGACTTCAGCTCAGGTCATGAGCTCTTGGCTTTGTGGGTTCAAGCCCTGCATTGGGTTCTGTGCTGACACCTAGAACCTGGAACCTGCTTTGGATTCTGTGTCTCCCTCTCTCTCTGCCCCTCCCCTGGTTGTTCTTTCTCTCTCTCTGTTTCAAAGGCAAACATTTAAAAAAAATTTAAAGTAGAATTTCATGAAAATAAAAATAAAATAATCAAGATAATAATAAAGAGTGAAAAGTCAAAGAAAAATTAGTAAAACATGTATCTGATGAAAGGTTAATCTCCAAAATATATAAAGACCTACAATGCAATTGCAAACAAAGGTAATAACCTAATTTAAAAATGGGCTAATCATCCAAATGCAATGTGTCATTTTAAAGACCAAGGACTCAATGTAAAGTTTTTGCCAGTTACCAAGTATATATTCTAATTTTACATTTGAGGTAATATCCAATGGAAACACTGTGATGCCAGATACTGGCCAGAACTTTTTTCCCTCCCATCCTCAAACTTATTCTGACATTAACCATAATGATGCTTTGAGTTTGGGGCCTCAAACCCAAATTAATGTGGACTCTCAAATTAATGTTAATATGGACCCTTTATCCAGAAATCCTTAAAATAGTTGGATTACCCCCTTTCACCTGTGTTTTGTTATTTAAGTAAATGACTACAGATTCCTTTGAAGAAGGGCTAGGTGATCCTTATCACCTGACTTGTTGAATGACGAACTCTTTCCTCTTAGAGATGATTTTTAATCATTTTGTTTCAGATTTTGGAACTGGTTCAGGTTTAATAAGACAAATGTGACTTTTTAAATTGGAGCACTGCTCTCAGCCTATAGAATCTCATCCTTGATTTGTTTTGATGATACAAATTGAAAAGCTTCCTTGTGAGTACATCTGATTTGCTTATATGAATGCCGATTTTTAATAAACATTATTAGGCCCTCTATACATATGTAACACCCCTCCCACCCTTTGCCAACTTCTCCTCTGCTCTTGCCAATGAAATTATATTTTCATTTATTCTGTCAGTAGGCACCACCATCTGACTTTCAAGGTTTCAGTGTCCTTTTAGACTCATTGTTATCTATGAGCCTAGTTTTGCAATGGTGTCTCCTCACTTTGGCTGTGATATACAGGTGAGGCACCACTGAAATTCTTAGTAATCTTTGTGCCCTTCTCATTAGTGTATTTCTAATGGCCTTCATAAATTATGTATTTTTAGTAATTTTATGGAACAAAATAGCCTTGTGTGTCTCCCAGTCTTACGTAGACTATTAATCTATCATGACCACTCTGAACCTTTTAATTTTTTCTTCCACTGACTGCTATAGCAATTCGACACCACATAGTGTGACAATCACTATTATATGCATCTCAGAGCTGCCCTAGTAATGAGTTCATACCATATCCAAAGTCCTTATTGTAATGTTAAATTCTGTGGCCCAAGAAATTACTCCCAAATCAATACACTCTTGTTCATTTAATCTTTTGTTCAAAACCTTCCTTCACCAGTCAACCTCAAAATCAAATTACACTCACACTGTTCTAGTTCTTTTATATGTGTTTTTGGCTTAAGTTTTTGTAATTTTTTGGGAACATATCCCCTTTCCTTCCTTGCCAGACCTAACACAACACTGATATTATGTTGAGACAGATTCAGGGGCAGAGGAGGGGTATCCACATGTCTTGAAGGGGAACCTCAGTATTGTTTCCAAGCAAGTGGTGAGTACTAGGTCTTAATATGGAAGAACAGGTCACTTATGTATGTTCAGATCATTCACAATAATATGGAAATCTAATGTTTTCTGAGTCATTAACTTGTGTCCATCCTACATGTTAGTACTTTATTCCTTTCAAGGCAGAACCATGGATTTGGCATAGCAGTCCTGCCTGGATGGAAAGTTTCAAATTCTTTGAAGTTTGGATATTCTGAAGATTTTGAAGTGAACATGAATTATATTTCTGTCTAAGCTGCAATAGATGAAAGACTATTTGCAAGCTACTAAGAAAGTCACCACTTTTCATGATTATCTTTTAATTAGCAATTAATTATACTTAGTTTTTCATTATCATTTTCCAAAGCATCAGTCAAGCTCAGCAGCATCCAACTATTCTATTGCCCTGATACTTACTATTTCTCTCATATTTCTCAAATGCTTAGAGAATCACATCTAATAGTGTATTCTTTTTACTAGTTTACCATTCCAGTTCACCAAACAGTGAATCTGTACCAACGAATGTCTGTGTTCACCTATATCCAATAATGAAGTCCTCATTGCCAGCCAGAGGTTGGATAATCCAGATCAAATATCTCATGCGTGTGCCTTCTTTCTCGGGTCATTCCTGGTACCACATGTCACAAGTTTATATACTTAAGAAATAGAATCTAGAAAGAGTTTAGTGTACAGGATACTAAAATAACATCTTTGGGATCAATACCTATGGGAAAAAAGGGTAAAAAAAGCAAAGTTGTAAAGGGAAAGAAGTTGAACTAAAATTAAAGTCTAAGGCACACAGCAGTATTAGCTGACTCTATAGGAAGTTTTGGACTTCCAGAGTTGTTTCTATTTGTGTGCTCTCATACGATCAGGCTTTGAACAGGACCTGTATCAAAAATGAACATGATCTTGCAAGGAGTCTCTACAGCTGAAATAATTCCTTAAGAAGTTGACAACAAAGATCCCAGAAATGATGTCAATAAGTCCTTAACAAGAAGTGAATTGCAGTGTTTATCCAAACATCCATCTAACAAAGGATTTCTATTCAGAATACAAAAATACTTTCTAAAATCAATCTCAAAGGGACACCTGGGTAGCTCAGTCTGTTGGGCATCCAACTTTGGCTCAGGTTATGATCTTGCAACTCATGGGTTAGAGCCTTGCATTGGACTCTGTGCTGATAGCTCAGAGCCTGGAGCCTGCTTCGGATTCTGTGTCTCCCTCTCTGCCCTTCCCCCGCTAGTTCTCTCTCTTTGTCTCTTAAAAACACACATTAAAAATGTATTAAAAATAAAATCAATAAGAAAAATACTAATAACATTATTTAAACTTATTTTAAGAGTGGTTCAGTCAGTTGAGTGTCTGTCTCTTACTCTCGGCTCACGTCAAGATCTGACGTTTCATAAGATAGAGCCCTGTGTTGGGCTCTGGAATGATAGTAAGGAGACTGCTTAAGACTCTCTCTCTCTTGCTGTCTCTCTCCCTCTCTATCTCTCTCTCTCTGCTCCTTCTGTGCTTGCACTCTCTCTATCTCTCAAAATAAATAAGCATTTAAAACGAGCAAAAACCCAATTTTTAAAATAGGGAAAGAAATGACCAGTCATTTCACTAACAAAGATGTACCGAGGGCCAATAAGCCCATAAAACAGTGGACATTATTAATTATTAGAAGAACCCAGATTAAACCCACATCAACACAGATACCAACATAATGGCTACTACTGAAAATTAAACATTTACCTACTGTATTTTTAGCAATTTCATTCTTACAAAAATCAAGTCCACACAAAAATTTGTAGTATGTATAATACTTTTATTCAGAATATTTAGAAGGTGAGGAAGAAAGCTATACACAAAAGCAGGTGTGTGTAAAAACGAATTGCAGTGTATTCATACAATTGATTACTATCCAGCAATAAAACAGAGTAGATTCTCAATACATGCAAAAACATGTAATGTAACAATATTTTGCTGGTGAATAAAACCAGATACAAAAACATACGGATTGTAGGATTTCATTATATATAATTCAAACACAGTTAAAACTAACCTATGGTAATAGAAATCAGAAGAGACGTTGCCTGTTTTGGTAGTGGTAGTTGGTACTATGGGAATGGGAATTAACTGGGAGGAGGCGTAAGATATTTTCTTAGGTGGTGGAAGTGTTCTATATATTGATCAGGGTGTAGGGGGTGGGAAGTATTGGCTACAAGAGTATAATTAATAAATTGTACATTTTGCTGTATGAAAATTTTACCACAATTAGAAATGTTGCCATATTGATCACACAACCACCTAAGGAAAAAAAAACCTCTTATACATAAATCCAAAAGTGACCCTTTATATTATCACAGAGTGAAAAATCCACAAAGGCACACGTATTAGTTAGTAGAAATAATGCTGGCTAATGTAACCAAAATCCATAACACATCAGTGACATAACATAATAAAAGCTTATTCTCACTCCTATAACATCAAAAACAAACAAACTAGGCCTAGTGTGCTCCCTGAGGATTTTTATTCCAAGTAGAAATCTAGCCCCTTCCAGTTTGCAGTTCTGGCATCTATCTATGGATAGAGTGGTAAAGCAAAATCTAACAAATGATCTTAGAAGCTAGTGCAGAAGTTAGTACAAATCACTTCTGCAAATTTATATATTTGGAATTAATTCTATAATATCTAGATGATGTTGCTAATATAGATGCAGATACAGATGACCCAGCAAAGGAAGCTGGGATGTCACCATTCCGCATACACCAAGAAGAGAAGTAGGAGAAGTTAATATCTAGCTCTTCTTTACCAAAGGACACATTATTGCTGTTTCATAATATATTAAGGAGTGATAAAACACATATGTAGCCTCATGCAAACTGAGAGAGGTCTTTCTACAAATATATAATTAGTAGTAAATATTTTGATTAATGTAATGGAAAAAAATAAACTTAAAAACCTTGTTTATGAAAAAATTGGCAGTAAAAATAGTATTTAGTGTGAATTTAGAGCAATTGAAAGTAGAGAATGAATTTTTAAAAAATAACATAACTCAAATTTCCTCAGTCATTATGAGTCTGTGGATAATAATGATTTCATATTAGTATTTATATGCTAAATCATAAACAGGTGGTCACTGCTGTTTTGATGCCAATTTTCTGATGGACATTTATTCTATATCCTGGACCAAGTTTCCACTGCTACTCTGTCATTCCTTCCTCTAAAGCAGCAATGCTGCCTAGAATGCCACCTCTCAGGACCAACTTGCAAAATATTCAAAGAACCAAAAATAGTGCTTTCTTTCTTTCTGTACTGAGAACCCTGGGGCCACCCTGTGTTTAACACAAATATGTATTTCTCTTTTGTCAAACCTGAATCTCATAGGTCTGTGATGTCAGGATCATCTTTGCATATTTGTTTCTTTCTTGTGTCTTTCAGCCCATGTACAATATACTTTTTCCCAGAAGTTTCTTCATTTTATGCAAATCAGTCAAGCAAATAGATCCTAGCAAGTTTATAGTGAGTGTTAATTTAGGACCAGCCAGGGCCACCCTTCTAGACTAATAAGATCTTTGTCACAAGAAATGGAGTAGGAACAAAATATATGAGGGAGAATTGTGAATAAAAAGACTGTGTCAAAATAGAAAATATTATGTTAGTCATATAGTTTTAGGATTTTTACCAGCTATAGAATAGAAAATAAATGTGTTCTTATAAGATCTCCGTCATTTATTGCTGGTGCTTGTATATTTAATAGTATTTACAATATTATAATTTGTATGCATCCTATAATCATTACAACTATTGGTAGAGATAACTACTTGGCCAGAAAGGATTCTTAAATAATATTCTTAACTATTAAAATCAATATTCTGATGCCCAGAATTTGAAAGATTCTAATACTTTTTCCCACAACATGCAAATATATTTATGTGTTGTGATAAGTTAAGAGCCATGTCAAATATACAAAATAATTTGTATTACTAATGAAAATGCCAAATAGTATAAAGACTTACTATTTTATTTTATTTTTTAATATAACACAATTAATTTTTTTAACATATGCAATTATTTTCCATCATTTACAACACAGTAGTTACAATGACACTCCAAACAGCAAAGCAAAGTAAAAAATCAAAGCCCCAACTTCTATTTCATGTAATTAGACTTATACAGAAATTAGAAGGTTAAGTAACAACTAGTTAATCACCTAATTTCACAGCTATCTGAAGTGGCAATCGTTATATAGCAGCTTATCTATGATACGTTCAAGATAAATGATACAACTTATTACTTGCCCATAAGCTACAACACAGCCTGCTTAATACCTTTCCTTAAATTCCACCTCTATACTACAGTATACTTGAGGTCCATGCAAAAAATTAGCTACCTTTTATATAGGAAATGGATGATCAAGTCTTTGGTGTTGTAAAAGCAACTTCATTTAAACATAACCACCCACACCACCAAAAAAAGAAGAGGGGGAAAAAAAAAGTAATGAAAATAATAAGGGAAAAACCCAAGACACACTTCCTATGGGGAAAAAAACAAACAAACTCAGCATGTAATTTCTGTCCTTGATGGAATGTATTAAATAAGCAAACACTCCCAACAAGCAAAACAAGTACTACAATGTAAAAATATTAACAAAAAGAAAACCCTCTCACATGCATAAATGAAAGATTGCACACAAAGAACTCCCATCTTTTCAAGCTTCAATAGTAAATATTCTGCTACTATGTATTAAATACTGCATGGTTTGCCCAAGCTAAGATGAAACCACATCATGAATCAATAAGCATTTTGCATTTTCTTTCATTATCTACTCAAAGTCATGCCTACTGCACCTCTAAACATTTCATTAAATCCAATTATACAGCAAACACTCCCAAAATAAACTCAGATTGTATTGCAGTTTCACTTAACAGTATATAA